>VZTD01003963.1:517250-710965 GCA_013397725.1 Rhagologus leucostigma
TTTTTTTTTTAATCTTTGCTGATTATTCTTTTGGTACAAAGATTATCTAAATTGGAGAGAAATACAAGAATTTGGCGCATCATATCCATAGCGGTTATGAAAGTTCGACCAAGCAACATGAGCAAAATACGCTTGCTTTATCTGAAATCTCATGACAGGCTGGTCAACAGAGCAGTTTTAACATAACAATTACTGTTGGCCTTGTAGGTTGAATAATTTAGAAGCAGGTATGGAAGGTTCTAGTATTGGCTGCAAAAGCGGGTTGACTGTCAATGAAGCTTTAAAAACCTTTTCTATTTAGATGAGTACAAAGAACAAAAACAGGAAAAATGGGTGTTAATATTTAAAGGAATAATTTTGTCGAACTAATATAATTTCTGTTTCATATGAATAGTTGAATAACTGGGTTGTTTGAGCTGAAGTGTTTAAGAAAATGTAAAATGTAATTGTATCCTGAAAAGATGCACAAAAATTCAAAAGGAAAGGAAAGAACTGTATTGTTTTTGTTCTGCAATACTTTTTCTGCATCATCTTATTTACAGCTAGCATCAGCCTCTCCAAAAAGGTAAATCCCCTGAGTGGTGGCTATGATTAGTGATAAGCAAATGTCAGCAGATGTTGTGAACTCTATTATTAGTTGCTTCAACTCCTGAACCATTTCCCAGCCTTCTGAGGCTTTTATCAAGCCACTGACAGGTTGCCTGAAAATTAGGAAATTTAGAAGGGCTTTTGGAAGATGCAGGGCTAAAAAGAAGAAAAGTCTTCCAAGAATGGTAACGAGGATGTATATGAGCATTTGTGGAGCAGCCTTGGGTAAAAACATTTGGGAAAGGGCATTGAAATACGATCAAAAATGGGCAGTTACCTTTCACGAGCACTTTTTCAATTCTTAACCACTGGAATAGAAAAATAAGCGGAGGCTTCACAGCAGTTCTAGAAGTGCCAGCCTTTCCTGGTTTTTTAAAAAGATCTTATTTCTGCATCTTCTACATAAGAAAATACTGGAAATGGCATTCTTCCCCTTGGAAGGCCTTTCTTTGAGAACAATATACTTTAAAGGCTTCATTTTTTTGGTAGTTATATTTGTTTTTTCAGATAGGAAAGTTCTGCTTTTTCACTTGTGCTGGTTGACAGGGTGTTCTTAGCATACCCTTCTCTAATGACCTTCCTTTTGCAATTTCCCTTTCTAGGCTGCCTAACTTTCTGACCCTTTGTGTTTACAGACCAGACTATTCTGTAGAAACTTTCATAAGAGATGTTTTGGTCTAGAGTTCATGTTTCCTTCTTAAAGAATAAGTGAATAAAGCAAGGGAGGGGCTCTACCATCATTTGTTGGATCACATTTTAGTGCAAGCTTAAGCTATACTGCTCAACTGCAACATTTTTTTCTTTTTTAATGACCAAGTGACTTTAATTGGGGTTGGCTTTTATTATCATTGTTAACGTAAGAAGGCTGTGTGAGTAAAGCTTTATTTCTTTAAAGCTGATTGAAAAAAAAAAACAAACCTCTCTTCTGTTTCACAGAAAACGTGTTGCTCAGAGTAAATTATCTGAACTCATATGAACAAAATGGGAGTCAAATCAACTCATTTGCTAAGCCTCTACAGGGAACCAACTAATTTTTGAACTTTTAGGCCATGTAGAATTTTTTTCATTGCTTTTTTTGTTTTTTGGTACACTACTACTTTCAAGTTTCAGTTATAGCTGTCAGGATCAAAACAAAGTCTTACTTTAAGATTTTTCTTCTCTTTCAATTGGAAAGACCAAGAAGTCTCTTAGGTCCTGTTCTTGTCACAATCTAAGACCTTTTGCACAAAAAATTTGAAGGATTTGAGGTGGTATATAATGTTTCTATGACTAGAACATCAAGTCTAAATTCACCAATGAATCAAAAAATCATAAGGATCATGAAAACTGTCTCATGTACCTTGTATTTCTTCTCGTGGGGCTCGAGGCGAGCAGACCAGTCCTAACATTTGCTGGTAAAACTTGCAAGGTTTTTCGCACCAAGTCATTCCTGTGATCTGTTCTGTGCGCAGATCAGAAATGTACTAATGGATCAGAAGAACTTAGAGCATGCTATGATTTTTCAAGGTCATTCATGTTACTTCTTTAGCAATTAGTCTTCTGACAACAGACGAGCTAAGCAAGTAGCATGGGCTTGGATAGTACATGGATATACTTGGATTTGCAAGAATTCACAAAATCCTATAAACGGATTAAGTAACTGACTGCATCCCACTAAGGATTTAATTGTGGTACATCCTTTTATACACGTTTATATGCTTGAACAGTTTGCTAACCTTGCTCACACCTAAAATTTATCTAAAGACTAAGTGTCTTTTTGAGATGGAAACCAAGAATTTCTTAGCAACACAGAGGAACAGAAATAGTCTTGAGGGTAGAACAGGAAAGGCTGTATTTGGAAGTGGGATGGAAGAGGAGCAGGCAGGAAGCTGATGACCTGCACAGGATTGGGGCAGCACTTCAGGGCTTCTGGTTATACCAGTCATGCGAAAGATGGTGCTCCCAGTACCGTGTACCCACTGATGGTGCAGAGACAGTCTGGTTCGGTTCAGGGTGGAAGTAATTTCCTTCAGCAATTTCTCCTTGGTGTCTCTTTGATAGGTAAGTGGATGAAACTCAAGGAACGGCTGTAGAAGCTTTGGAGGGCTACAACCCATGCCCGTCAGCCGAGGAGAAACTCATCTCTCTTCACAATGAGTGAATTCATTTTTTCTAGATGCAAAGTAACTTGAGGTTTGGAAACACCATGGCATCGTTAGGAATTTAAATCTTACATTTCCAAAGGGAGAAACCCAGAGTCTGAGTGCGTTTCTCCCCCTCTCTCATTTATTCCCTAATAAATAGCGTTTGTGAAGGGGTTTATACGAGTTGTGCTGCTGTGGAAGGGCAGTTTGTCTGTCTGTCGCGCGTTCGGCCAGGCAAGCAGGCAGCAGGAGAGCAGAGCCCGGCTTTTCCCAGATGTTGGAATGACGGATGCTGCGGGAGCGCTGGGAGGGAGCAGCGCCACCTGCTGACCACACCCCGCCACTGCCGGTCCGGCCGCGCTGGAACTTCCCCCGAGTTCATTCCCAGACATCCTCGGCTTATCAACTGAGGAAAACCAGCAAGAATAGCTTCGGCTGTGGGATTGTGTTAATTCATATTTCGTCCTTTTTATTTTCTCTTGGTTCGATGCAGATTTAAAAGCTGCCAATCCAGGTGATGGCGGGGACTTAGAGAGCTCCTGGTTACTGTCACGTGTAGCCGCTGGGATAGCGGTGTTGAGGGAGAGGAAACTGCTGCCATATTTTACATAAGTAAGTGTAAGGATGAGAGAAATCTGACGTTTCAGATCCTCAAAGGTATTCGTGCACCTAATTAATATATTGGAAATAGATAACTTTGGGGAATTGGCCTCTGACCTTAATGGAGAACCGCAGAAACAAGAAGAGATTTGGATAAATGCTATCCGTTCCAAGCCTCTCGGGATTACTCAGTAAAACTGAGATGTCTAATCTGTGAGAATAGGTTGCCTGCTGTGGAAAGCCTTATTCTTTTGTGTGTGGACAAACACAAATTGAACGTTGTTGAAAAAAAAAAAAGGAAGTTTTCTTTAAAGAGTTTTACAGCTGTGTTATTTGTACAAGATATTTACTCGAGAACAAAGCCTTGTCATTAAAATTTGGGATTTTACACCAATGCTGGTAAAAATTTCCAGATCCCGCAGGGTAATAAGCATAAGGTTGATTTTCAGGGTAAGAATGATAAAAATCTGTTCTAGTATACAGGCATAATATGTTTTAATCTAAGAGGTGACTGGAAAACATTTGGCAAAAATAGTTTTAGGTCTTTCTTATGAATTACTTAACACTTCTGTTATCTGCTACAGGTCATCTGACCTTGGTCTTGTGTAAAAGACAAAACACTGTCTTCTACTTGAAGAAGGTACTCAATTTATATAACTTAGAAAAGGAATGAATAATTTATGTTTGACGGACATAAATCAAACAAATTAATTATAAGTCTCCCAAATTAATTATATTTAGTCATGAACCGTAATTCTGGTTGGTTTTTTTTTAAATCCAGATTGTTTTATCTGCACCTTAGAAATGTGTCAGAACAATTAACTGATATTTTAAAAACATATCCAGATCTGGAGGCAAAGAATGAAAGTGGTAATCAAACTATTTGAAAACAAGATGAGTTTTAATGACTTGCAGTTTTAATCTCGGTATGATAGACTTATTAAAATATCCCGTTTCCAAATACTGCACCTGAGCTGTAATTCAGCTTTCACTATTTTATGGGCAGATTTGTTGAAATGGTTCCCAGTGAGTTGCTTATTTATCTGATTTCCTGGGTACGATATGTTAAGACATCAAAGAGGAGAAAATTCCAAGTGCAAGTAACTGATTCCTGGTTGCTATGTCACTAAAATATTTTTAAGTGCAGTGGATTCCTTTCATTTTTGTGTAATAGATAACGGTTTATCTCTCTTAAGCAGAAAGCTGGGGCTTCTGGAGGCTGTCAGGTTCTGGCATGTAATTTTCTCACCTGAAATAAAGGCTTCTTTTGGAAGCATTGAATCCCTCAAGCATTAGTGGGCTTCAAACCTATCAGCAGATTTGGGGATGGTAGAAGTATCCCCTCTTTACACCACAAGTGCTGTCTTAAAATTTGAGAATCCTTTTCATGTTCTGTCAGGTCCTAAGTGATAAGAAAGAGATTAGAGAGACTTGGAGAGTCTCTAGAGAGGTAGTACTTCTCTTTTTTTGGCTCCTCCTAAATTTAAGAAAAAGAAAAATATTAAAACTTAAGTCTGCAGTCAGGTGAAGATCAAATTGAATGAAGTCAGGTCAAGTAATGGTAGATATGACTATGGGGCCAAGGAAAAAAAGCAGTAATAGGTTGTTATCTGTGACAGGCCTAAACGTCTTTGTGCTGTGATTGAACTAGAAATATGCAAATATTCTGTCAGGTGTGTGTGAGTGCGTGATTTGCTGGTACTTGCCTAAATGTTGTTGTCTCCATACTTCAATAATATTTTTCAATCCCAGCTCCTCAATGCACAATGATTATTTTTCTAGGTCAGTCTTAAGGAATTATGAAATTTATTCCTGTCCTAAATGTCTGCATCAGAGTTTCTGGATTCTCAGTACTCCCTGGAGAAGCTTTAACTATCCCTGAAGAAGCCTTAAAGATGGAGATCATCTTCCCACTGTGGGACAAGGGTATAGAACTGTGTTGGTGCTTCATAAACCTCCTGGAAACTTCAGGCTCTAAGGCTAATTGTTGTTAAAATACCTTTTCTGACATTCACCTAAAAATGTAGAAGACTTCCTGCTACACCCCACTCCACAGAATTAGCTAAGATTGCCTTGTGTTAGGCCTGCATATCAATTGAGGTCTAGTTGTTGAAACTTTCATACAGTCTGAGTAGTTCTTTCAGTAGAAGTTATTTTGGGGAGTTTGGTTTTGTTCAGCTGGCTTATAAATGCAATTAGAATTAGCATATATCCCTAAAGCGGTAATATTTCTTCAGGGAATTAAATTTTCAAGTAAACAGAAATGTTCTGATTGTGTTCAATATTTGCACATTTAAATCTGAGCTTGGCTTTTCATCTTGGGAATCTCAACAAAGCCCAGCATCTGAATGCTTTAGGAACATTTGTGCTCTAGAGCTGTACTTGGTCTCTAGAATAAGTTATTTGAAAACCCAAATACTGGAAGTTGGAATCCAAACAGTTTCCTTGTTTTTTCTTTGCTCCTTATGCTTTCCTCTGAAAGTGCTAAATAGATTCAGACATTTCTCAGGCTGCAGCCTAGTCTTTGTTGAAAGCTTCGGGGGGATTTAACACACTTTTCAACAGACCAGCCTCCAGCTTTTGGTATGTAAATAAGCTGCTGCTTAGCTCTTGTGTTTTACAGTTTTGATATAACAATTAAAGAAAAATTACTTAATCACCTCCTGAATAAATGCCCTTTCTAGGAACTGGAAAAGTCAGAGAAGTTAAATTCTAAGCCAATAGGAAATTTGTGCTAAATGCTGAATCATAAAACCACTGTAGGAGTTTGCATCACACCTCGTTCCCTGATCAAAAGAATAGTCAGAAGTTAAATGTAATTAAAACAGTATTTGTTCCTTGTTATTTCAGGATTACTGGGACAAGCGAAATATAAGTAATATGGTTGATGACACTAAATATTGAATTCTTTGAGTAAGAACTCTCCCCAAAATAATTTCCCTAAGAATTTTCTCAAAAAATGACAACATTTTAGTAGTCAATCCAGGACTGCCCTGGATTTATTAGAATTTGTTTAACTACCTGGCACCTACCTACTTTGTAGAGATGTGCATGGGAAATACAGTAGACTCAGGAAGACTTGACTGCTTTTGCTTGGATTGAACTAAACCCCTTGTTCTGCCATTTTCTGATTGATGTACTGTAGAACATAAATCCTCAATAACCAGAAGTGATTATCAGGTAGGAGATTTGCTATCCATAAGAAATTACATTATTCATATGACAAAATTAATCATTCCTAGCTACTATGACAATACAGCAGTGAAGGTCACTGTGAACATGCTTTTAACAGTTCAGTGAGGAAAAATTTGTAGAGGTGCATGAGCTAAATTTATAATTTAACATAAAACTAAAATACGTACGTTTTTACCTTTATTCCTTTCCTGACAGTTGGTCAGGTTCTGTGGTTCAGTCTGGCAGTAGATTTATATGAAAAAAACTACAGAATTCAGTCTTTTCCCAGTGCAGGGTGCCATTTCTGCAGCTTGAGCCACGTGGTCCTTGGCTCTATGAACTGGTCTCTACTTTTCTTAGGATCACTGAAAGAATACTAATCCACTACACCAAAAACTTTGGGCAACGGCAGCTCTTGGAATGGAGTCAGGTTGCATTTCTGCCCAAATATTTCAGGCCAATGCATGAAAGCAGCAACAAAGAAATAAAGAGGAAAAATGATGTGTCAAGAAAATATAACTTAATGGGAAAAACTGATAAAATATTGTATTTTATAGACAGAATGGTTCAGCTGATGTTTATGGCATAGGTGAATATATGTAACATTAACTTTATTTCAAATACACAAGATACTTCAGCTAGTCTATCAATTTTTTACTTAAAAAGTGGGTTTTTTTGTGATGCTTGGTGATAGTGGGAGTCCCTGGGTGCATGCTCTCAGTTTCTATTTAATGTACCTGTGCATAAAGCAGGGAGAGTATGTACTATGAGAAAAAACTGGAAATCAATGCAGTCTACTCAACATTGCAGCATCTACTAATTTATTGGTCTGGGTTTTACTGGAACCCAGGTAGTTTATTATACCATTACCCAGTTAGATTTTTTTACACTCTCGTGCTTCTGATTTTCAGGAGTAGATTCTTTTAAACATTAATCTCTTTCCTAAAAATTGCTGTGAAATTCTAGGTTTGAGTAACTGACGCAGAACAGACATTGCCATTGCTCTCCCTGTCAAGCAAAGCACATAACGATCTGGAATGAACTCAGCAGAGCTCTGCATGATTACCAGTGCCACCGAGTGTCTCTTGCGTTAAGGCAGCCTTGCAGTGAGCACGTGAAATGAGGGTTTAAAAGAAAAAGCTCATTATTGTTTCTGGTATAATTTTCATCAGCTCTGGTAGGAGTAAGAGTGGGTTTTGAAGCTGGAGTGAACTTGTCTGAAGACTCATCTGTATTCTGAAAGTTGAATAAATGTTGCCTTTTCCTGGTTCTCCCTGCATTGCCTACCTATGGCTGAAAGCACAAACGCTGGAATGACGTGCAAGGAGTTACTGCTGTGGGTGGTGTGGTCCTGAGCAAAAACTAGGACTGTTTAAAGGCAAATCCACACAAGAGGTGTGGTTCATTTTACAGGCTCCAGGGCGAGATGAGCTGGAGAATTGCTCTTTATTGCATCTCACTTCTCTCTCTTGGCATCCCTCCGTATGTTGTGTATCTACTTAATACGTTTTATATTTGGAATCTGAATGAGCCAAATAATGCTCTTCTCCAGCATCTCCCTCTGAGCACAGACACCTGAAACACCATGCTGCAAACACCACTTCACTGAGCACATTTCTGTGATGGACAAATCAGTGTGAAGAGAGTCCTTGTTCTCCTTTTCACGATAAACAGAATTAGACCAAAGTAAAAACACCATGGTGACAATCTGTCAATTGAGTGTTGTTTGCCTCTGAATTAAATGTTCATGCATGTAGCTCATACTCATAGTTGAAGTGAGTTATTATTGTCAAGGTATTTTTGATGAGCAGGAAAACATAAATTATGTTGTTCTTATAACATCACAAACCTGTCAATTCTGACACTGAGAACAAATGCAATTAAAAATAACAATAGAAGTGCAAAAAAATATTTATTACTGTTATAACAACTCATTTATTTGAAATTATGCCCACAGTCTTTTGTGGAAATTCTGTCTTCTGAGACAAATATATAATAAAATTCTCATAAAGTATTTCTAAACATTGTAAACTGGCTTCTTCATATTATCTCATCCTGCTGTTGAAAGAACTGAAACTCACAGAACCCTAAGTGACTTGTCCATGCTTAAAGTGATATACCGGAAAAAACTAATACTGTGTCCTGGGTAGGGGCTCAAAATGCCTTTCTGTAGCCTAAGACTTAAACAGGAATATGGGCTGTCATTTGGCAAAATTAATAATTTAGGCAATATTGAACACCTGCATCTGGAAAGACCAAAGATTAGATCAAAAGTTTATTCCAGTTCCTTGAAATTAAAGCACTGTCTCAAACAAATCTCGTGTTTCTCATGCTAAGCACAAGCTCCATCAGAGTGAAATAAAATCCCACCTTGCACATGGCCTGGCTTGCCCCAGCACTGCTTTGAGCTGCAGAAATAAATTTGGGATTGCCCAAAAAGAGATCGTAGACTGAAGCTTTTTGTATCTCATCGAGAGACTCTTTGGAATAAGGTGAATTCTGGAACTGAAACACATTTTCTAAGCGATGTTTTATGAACCCTGTTTTTCCCTGGTGTGTGTGTTTGTGTGTTTTTGTGTGACGAATAACCACATCTTATAAAGTGACTATTTGACCCAGTCACTGAGGGTCCAAAGCTCAGGGAAGGCTGGGGGAAGTTAGCACCAAGGTTTCATCACTGCTCTAAATATTGTTACTTCCAGCATCTTCCAGCTTTGCCTGGAAATAAAATGTTGGAGGATTTCTGAAAAAAAAGTGAAAGGGACACAAAGCAAAATGCACAGATCTTGCATGAGTGTTTGCATGGAGCATATCCTTATTCACAAAGGTGAATATTTTCTTCCGTTTTAAAAACAATTTTTATTAGAGGAAAAAAAACTCGGCAGAGACCATTTTTAACCACATTCATGATCTTTTGTAAAACCGATGTGTATTAAAGACTCACAGGAGTTTAAAAAACCACTAACACCACCCCAAACACACCCTGTGGTGTCAGTCAAGTGATGCTGCTTTTAATTCCCCCTCCCAGACTGGTGTGCTTTAATTATTATGTGTTCCTGTCTATGCATCACCCAGCTAGGAGCCTGTTGCCGTATGCACTTAACAACATTAAACAGAAATATATTCTGATGAAACTGAGCTATTCCTAGTATCTAGTAATTGTAAAGCATGTGGCATACATATTCCAAGTGGCTCGGGAGACAAGTGCCAGCCTTTTTGATTAGGAGCTTTCCTGCATTATTTCCTTGTGGAATTGCACTGTTTAAAGAATCTGTTGTGATATTAAGGTTGTTTATTATTCTGTGGTGTTTCTCATAACTAGACATCTTTAAGCATCTGGTGGGTGGGTGGCATTGACTGAGGATTTTGAGACTCTGCGTAATTCTGGCACCAAAGTTACCCTGTGGATTTAGCACTGTTTCTGTATAGGAGCCTGAAGTGACAGAACCCATAAATAATGTACAAAGCTGTACATTACAACAGAAGGATAAAAAGTTATGCCTCCTGTTAGTATACACTGGTCTTCTCTTTAAAAAAAATGAGAAGGAGCCATCTGAAAAAGTGCAATTGTGAAATTAGAGATTGGCTCACAGATGCATGTGCATTTCTGCTTTGCTATGACCCAGTGTACACCTACCAAAGGGTGTAATTAGATATTTTTATTTAAAAGTCTGATGATAGAAGGCAGATTCTTTAAAGAATAGGTGAGGTCCCTCTTAATCTGATGACAATATTTCCTGCTGGACTGGAGATGTTTGGGTCTAGTTTATCTTTCTCTGCTTAATCTGTCACTGCTGATGAACTTGTCAGGCCATTTAAAAATATCTTGACAACTTTCTCCTGCAGGCGCCATGGTCATCGTGACTCTAAGCTTTGACTAATATGTTCCATACCCTACAAAATCTGGCTGAAGTGATGGACAGCTCTGAGACCAAGTGTTTTCCAACTCACCCTAGCTAGGCTTAAAACACCGAGGAAATCCCATTTTTAGCATTGCTGTGCACAACACTTCTATTCTGTGGTTTAGCATAAATCATTTGATTAGTTTCCTGCACATGAGTTTTGGAATGAAGCTATCTAATCCTTTCCAAAATTCTGTTGCCTTACTCTTTCTACAACATTTAATGTTGTTTTCTGCCTTCACTAAACATTCGGTGTGCACTTCAAGTTCTCTTTGCAGTAAGACTAATGTTTTAAGGACTAATTTATGTAATGTAGCATTTGCCTGCCATTACAACCCAAAATACTGCTTCCCCCACATTTGGCAGAACATATGTTCTGGGGGAGGGACAATGGCGAAGACCTAAAGAAATCTAAACATCTAAACAAGAAGTAAAACAAAGAAGCACAATTCATTAGTGGAAAACCACTTGGGGCACCAGTCAGTCTAATTCTCTGCTGCTGCAGACAATTATAATCCCAGAGGAAGGTTGCCCTGGCAGCATTTCAGGGGAAGGCTTATATTTTCATTTTGAGGGAGTACTCTTGAAAAATATCCTTAATTAGGTCAGGACTGACTGAGGTTTCTTTAACCCAAGCTACAAGCATCTTTTTTTTTATTTTATTTTATTTTTTTTTAGGTTTTTTTTTTTTTATTTTTACTATTGTCAATCTGTTTATTGCAATCAGTTACATCAAAATTAGAAGAAAGCTGATAATATGCAAAGAGTGATGATTTGGACACTGGTCTGTTACTTTACCGTCTCTACTGAGTCAGTCATTTTTTGACCTTTAATTTTCACCTTTTCTGAAATAAATTATTTTCCTTAGCTTTAGGAACAGTGAGTAGCATAAGATATCTCAATATCTTTTGCAGCTCAAAAATATGCAATCCTGCAACAGCTGAATCATCAGAATCTTTTAAAAAGTGAAGATGGAATTTCTTCTGGGCTTATTTTGACACTTAAGACTTATGTCTCTACAAAGCCAGGCTCCTAAATACAGTTCCTCAAAATGTCCCCAGGTGTATTTGGTTTGGTGTTGATTCACTGCCTTTGTGGAGAAATGTTAAACTGTTGCTAGGGATGGTTTACCTTGCTTCCATTGCCAGGGAAGCCTCCTGGTCAAGCAAAAAACATATGAAAACGCCTTAAAATCAGTCTTTAAAGTTGTAAGAATGAAATGAGATGCCTCATATCCATATGAACATGGTTTGGTCGTAATCTTGGAATCACCTCTGGTTTCTCCACATCTCAGAGTGGGGTGTACTCCAGCCAGAGATCTGGCACTCCTGAAGGCACTCTGTTTTTTAATCCATTCTTTCCCTGAGTGCTGTAGCAGCTCTGAGACCACGATGACCTAAAAATTATCACAGAGCAGCTTTGACACAAATGCCTGCTCTTTTCTGAGACTTTTGTTTTTTTTACCTTCATATCTCTAATCCCTGGAGCTGGATCTTGTAAAAACCGTGTCTTCCTTTATTTTCTATCCAACTCACCCAAAAGACTACCAGAAACACTCAGATACTGCAAATGAGTCCTGGAAGTAAATATTCAGGGCTGCTGTACTTGTTATTTGTTTTACTCACCTTGCCATTCGTTCCTCCAGTCTACACTTCATTTTATTTGGCTTTGACAAACATTTTGTAGATCAGTTATAAATATGTTTCATCAAGCTCTTGACCTCTCTGTTTGCCAGCTTCACCTGAGACTTTGAGAACCACACAGTAATAAGTTGCTGCTTAAGAAATGTATTTCATAAGGGCTTCTAGTTTTTTCAAGGGTGGTATTTTTTGGCTTTTGAATTTTTAAATATTCAATGTGCAGTGGTACCACCCTTTATTAATTAACACGTTATTTGTGGTAAAATCAAAGTGTGACATTTATTTCTGTCTTTGAAATGACGAAACAAACATTCAAACTATTTCTAAATGCTAAATTTATTGATTTGTTGGTAATTAAATGAATGCTTAGGCATTAATGACCAGCTACTGTGATGTCTCGCACTTGCTGCAGTAAATGCTGATGTCTTTACAAGGGAAAGGTAAATTACTGTTGTGTGTTTTCACAAAGGAGTTAAGACTCTGTGGGTGTAAGAGTGCAAAATTTAGCCTCTGTGTCAGATCGCACAAATAAAACACTGAAAAAATTAGACTACAAAATAAAAATACAACAAAGCTAGGTTCTTAATTCTCTCAGGAGATCCTACTGATGTATTTGCAGCTTTAGGTGCTCAAGTCTTATCCTGACACCTTTCACGACCATGCTACTGACACTCTCTAAGTATCATCCGTAAATGAGCCTCAAAAAGCTGTAACTCTTTTAATTTTAAAGGTATTTTTGAGCCCTTGTTCACTTATGGCCACTTACTCCACGTACACAGGTGGGTGTTATTTATTCTTAGCTTACGGTTCCTTATTTTTGATTGCCTATTCCTCTAGAAACCATGAAGTGCTGGGTTTTCTCTGATTCTGGAAACATCTACTTGTATTTGTCTTTTCTTCAATACATTTCAACAGTTGTAATTCAACAGCCTATTGTTTTGTGTTTCCTATGAGCCCTCATACATTGCATAAATTAAATAATTGTGAAGACCTGTATGTGACCATAAATTCTTGCAATTGGTAGAGCAAAGGAATACTCTAAGAATTTGCCACTCCAGGCAGTAATTTTAGGTCTAATTTTCTCACAGAAAAGCATTTATGAGTGACCCATTTTGTCTCCAGCTGCTCCCTGTGGCACAAGATACCTTATCTCATGAACAAAGATTTTTCTAGATGTTCCACAGTCGTTTTTCAAAAATGTTATATGTCATCAAATATTTTTCAAATTTTTCCTGTGTGTGAGATATTTCTGCTTCAATAACCTGTTGTCTTTTTAGAGATATCTTCCCTGTTTCAGTGGGAGAATAGTTAAGATGCAGAAATGTCATTGTACTTTCGATTAGGGTGGAACAGGCCCAATCATGGAAATCACAAGGCCCTTTTGTTAATATTTTCAGTTCTCACTATGTATTAAGATGCCCGAACAAAGGTACTGAATTTGCATAGTACGTGTGGCTCTGATTCCTCATCTGATATTTGAGGCAAGTAGGACTGAGTCTCCAGAGAGAGCTAAGTCAGGCAGCGTTTTGAGTCCTAAATAACTCTCCCTGCATTTTCAGAGTGTAGAATAGTTTTTGCTTCAGAGGTTGTGGGTAGACTCCTTATGTGGTGATTTACCCTTTGATGAAACGTCCAGGTAAAGAAGACAGCTAATTTCATTAGAGAATTATTTTTGTCTCAACTTCAATAATCTCAGGCTTTGGCTTTTTTAAAAAAAGAATATGGTTTCCATAGTTACAAATTTAAATCACCTTTGATGCCATTACCTTTGTGCACATATCTACAAAGGTATCTTGCTATGTTTTCAGACAGCGTCAATTTTCAAATAATTTCTGAGGACAAGCTAAAATGTCTTTTCTTTTCCGAATGCTTTATAGTTTTCAGAAGCTCGTCTGTCTGTCTAGAACTTGTAGTAAACAGACTGCATGTATTTTTTTCCTTCTCAAACAGTGGAAAAAAATAATGTCCTTCTAGGCTAGTTGGGATTTAGTTAGTGACAAATCAACAGAGGTATTTCTGTGCATGTCATTATAAACCTTAACACTTAAATAAACTGTTGAAAGTTTTATAGCCTGTGCAGTGCATTCTTTGCTATAGAGTTTCATAGGATTGTTCCAGCGATCCAATCACCGTCATCAGTAGCACATTTGTCAATAGTTTGCTATGATTAATTTTTCATAAATTGGTCTACTGTGGAACTGAGTGAGCAGTAACATGATTTATTTCACTGAGCGAAAGAACATAAACAATTTCTTTTTAGAAAATACTAAAAACTTCACTTTATGGCTTCTGGATTACTGTCTCAAGTCATTCGTGGTGTACGTAAGAAGCAGAGGATGATTATGAATTCTTAATAATGGATCTAAGGAGTGGATACAAAACTAGGAGAGATATGTTTATGTACCTCTAGAGAACTAATGAAACTTTTCAGCTTGAAAATTATTTTTTTCACACATTTTACTAATGAAATGTTTTAACTGTCAAGGACGGGAGAAGGATGCACCACCCCAACTGTACAGCTATTTAATCCTTGTGATAATATCATAGTTTGTTAACCTTTAAGTTAAAGTCAATTTAGGATTTTCAAGGTCTTCATTCAAATGATTTGGGGAGCTGTCATCTTATGAAGTTTATTTTAGCACAAATTTACTTGACTGGCAATTTTGGATCAGATTTCTGACAAATATAAAGACTTTTGAAGAGGAGTCTCTACAAGAACCGTTTGAGGCCCATGTCCCTTAAGTCTGTTCTTATGAGCAAAATAATGAGCACTAAAAAAAAAAAAAGAGCAAATTGAACCTCTGCCATTTTTAGTCTGCAGTAATTTTAACTGAAGGAATTTTTTCTAATTTTTTTGTAATTTTAGCTGAACTTATTAATGTAATTTTGTAGTTTTAACTGCAGTCATTAATTATTATTTTAAATTAACTGTTAGCAATAAATTTATTAAATAATGAAAATTATATATTATTGGATAATTTCTATCTGTAATATATTATCATATTAAATAATAAAAAATATTTATTGTTGATAATTATTACTTATACACTTATTAATTACAAAATATTTTAAATGCAGTTATTAATGCAATTTAAAAATTTTAACTGCAGTCCTGCTGAAGACATCCAGGTGAATCTGTGAATCGTTTTCTTGGTAGAGGGAAGTCTGTTCTATACTGGAAATTTTAAAAATACTGCAATGCACCAATGTCACACCATTTTTAATAGTTTGTTCTGCAGGTCTCTGTGAACAAGGTATAAAATAATTATTAATATCATTATTATTTTTGACTGCTAATGCTTTTTAAAGGTTATGCCACAGCAGTCTCACACAGAACACTTTTCTCTTAATTGCCAAGTATAGTTGATAAGAAATACAGTTGATCTAGTTTGGATCAACAATGGCCCAAGAATAATTCATTCCGTTGGAAAACTTCTGCCCTGTTTGAATCCCATTGAAAGTAAAAGTCATAACAGTGAATGGAAGACAAGTTGTAGGTGAGGCTGGATTTGAAATGGAATAGAGTTTGTACTGGAAAACACTATTTTTTCGGTGTGATATGAATTTTATGTGGAGACACCTGAGGTTAGCTCAATTAGAGCACAGTGCTAATAACACCAAGGTCATGGTTTTGATCCCTGTACGGGCCAATCGCTTCAGAGTTGGTCTCAGTGACCCTCTGAGGTCTCCTTCCATCTCAAATATTCTGTGATTCTGTGATATATAGGTCCATATGCATATATGCACACCTTTTCATATCATTTTCTGTGATTTATGACTAAAATATACAGATTGCAATTACAATTGACCGTGTTTATGTAAATGCTATGCACAATGTTAGAATAAAATATGATCAATGTTCAAATATTTCTTTTCATGCATAATGCAGTTTCCATACAGTGCAAGTTTTTGACAGCCAATAGTGGATATTTGTTCATTTTCTTAAAAGACATCTCCATTGAATCAGCTGAAATAAAAATGCTTTTGATTGCTGAGCTTGTTCTGATAAGCTCAATTCCACAATGTAATTTCCTCATATCCTTACGTGTTAGAGTAATGGACTACTTATTTCTCATAGACCCTTTCATCATAACCTTCTTGTGGAGTTGTTTTACTCTATGAAAACCTTGACTTTAACCAAAAAATTGAAAAAAAAAATTTAAAAAGGTGGTTTTACTTGTTCATAAGGGAGAATACAATGCTTATGAAGTACATTCATTGACATTATTTGAGAGATTTGAAGTGAAATGAAACTGAATATTTTGAAAGAGAGGTTAGAAGTGAAATGAAACAATGTTTTGAAGGCTAGGAAGCAAATTAAGCACATTTTACTAACAGCAGAAACTTTTTGTTGTCTGCATAGAAAAGAAAAGGTAATGGTATAAAACTTGTCTTTTTGCCAACTGGTGTTTTGCACCTGATTTTCATATGTGACAATGCAAAATAATGAAAAAATCTGAATGACTGAAGGGGATTGATGAAATGTGGTATTACGTGATAGTTTGCTTTGGGCAAGAGAAGGCAGGACACTCGGTAGTTTTAGAAATCCATGACCTGTCATTGCTCCTCTGATTTAATTTTAAAAGCGAAAAAAAAGATAGATATGTTTCATAAATGTATTGGAGTCTAGGCTTTTTTTAGGGTGGGGTTAAAGTAGCATACGTAATTCTGTGTCCAGGATTTCCCTTGGTAATTCTTCTGATTCACCCAGAAACATTCCAAGTGAATTTCTGTCAGTTTACAGAACCAAAATCTGGATGGAGCCTGTGAAACTTCATCATCTGCTCAGGCAAAAGATGTGACCTGGGAAACAGATACTGAAAAGAAAAATAGAAGGAATTTGCTGGCAATTTTCCAGTCATCATCGTGCTTGTGGTTACTGATGGATTGTGTCTCGGGCAAAGGGACATCCTCTCCCAGTGCACCCCTGAACCTCTGGGGACGTCCGTCAAGCACACGACTCCCAGCTGCCATTCCCAAACGTTTCCCAGCAAAGTGTGTCTCTGTCTCTCTCTGTTCATATCACTAAGGAAAGCTTGTTAAGTACTTTCCAAAGCTAAGCCTGCAAACTAAACTATAGCACATTTTGGGACATCAAGTCCCAGGAGCTTGCTGGAGACATTGGTTTAGATCACTCTCCAGGATTCCTCTCCCACAAGAACTTCCCTTTATTCTGCAGGCTATAAAATATCTCTCTCACCAACTCGTCACTGTCCTCCTCTCTCCCTGACACCTCCCTCCTTCCTCCCCTTTAGCATCCTCTTTACTTCGTAGGTACCAATTACCTCTCTCCTCAGAGATCTTCTGATGAATGTGTAGCCAAGTAAACTCTGAGAAATCATTGTGAACATGCATTTAGCTTTGTAAAATAACTCATTTTCAGACCTGCAGAAGGGCTGCTGTGTTTGAAAGCTCATACTTTTTTTTTCAGCTATACCAGCTGCTCTGGGAAAAGATATTTCCTCCTCCCACAAACCCTGTTTTGCATTACCAGCTTGCAGTTTTAGCCTTGTATGCTGATGACAATTAAAATAAGATGACATGTCCACAGAACTCACAATGAAGTACATGGTTAAGGTACCTTTGCCTGTTTGATCTTCCATCTCTTTACCAAGCAAGAAATGATAACTTTTAACGTGTAATAATTTTTTCCCCCGTATATGAACATCCATATTTCAAATGTCTTCATATATGTATTTTTTACCCACTTGCTGTCAGATAGTTTAGATCCCTTTTTAAATTACAGACACAAAACTTCCTTTGATATGAAAAAGATGTGGGTCTGCAAATCTTTAGAAGATTTCCCAAAGCTCCTTTAGTATTTGAGCTGGAAATCTGAGATTTAGGAAACTTTCTTGGAGAACTATTGGGGTTTTTTTTCTGATATCCTCAACCACAGAATTTCTCTGTCCTTCATCTAAGCTCCTGGTGATCCACAGGAATATCTAGCAATACTTGGCATAATTCGAATTGCACAAATAAACTGAAAGAAAACTTTCCAAAAACCTTTCATTGTGCAAAAAGTGCTTGGAAACCATGTTCTAATAGTTGTAGAGCTTTAAGCATTGCAGTAATAATACAAAGGTGTGGTCTGTTCTTAGGTTATGTTTTTACCTGGAGATGTTCTGTTTCCCTGTCTGATAAGGAACTGAGCTACAGAGAGACGTGGTAAGCTCAGTGGCAGCATGAATTCTGAAATCAAATCTCTTCTTAGTCCTGTATTCTCAGCTTGGCCATGCTCTCTCCTTGGTGGTACATTGTGTCAGATGAACACTTCCCCCTTTAGAATTCACTGTGCTTCCAAATATTTAAATTTGCTTTGGGCTGGAGGTAGAAGGAGCTGATTTAGATTCCCAAGGACAATGGGTCTTGTAAAGGAAGTGCCAACAGTCCATAAACCACAGGAGTGCTGCACTTGGCAGCCTGAGGTTCAAATAAACCTGGCAGCTAATGATGAAAGAAGATGCAATGGTCTAGCATGGTACAGTAAATATTGCCTTTAAAAGGAATGGCTATTGAATACAGCAGGAGAACACGAGCAAAATAAATTCATAACACGTAGCAGGAGGTTGTTGTAAAGAGCTTGCTTTGGGAGACAATTCTATTCTGCAAATATCAGTGTGCTTGAAGTATAGTCCCAGTTCCCAAATGTGTCAGCGAGTTCACTGGTGGCATCACCTTATATTTATGATTTATTTTTGTTTTGTCTGTCTTGATTTCATGGTCAGTGCCAGAAATCCCAAAGAATTTTTCATCCTTCCCTTATCTGCTTGGCTGTGAGTTTTTATTGGTTTTAGTTTCTGGGGTGTTTTTTTTTTCTGTTTCCTTTAGGTTTTGTGGGTTTTTTTGGTCTCTGAAGATGATGTCATTCTTGCTTTTGGGCCTGTTATGTTCGTGGGATGTGGTACTGCACATTTTCTTTCCATATTTGCAGTCTAATTAAGACCTATTCTAACCAGAGTTGACTGAAGATTTAATTACTTACTATATCACTCTAAAAATGCTTTTTGAAAAAGAGGATGGATTGATTGAGTAAATAATGGGCATGTGTAAACCTTGGTGAGTGTCTTTTTATAAATTATTTGTCTAAATAGAAACCATTTATTTTCTTAGACAGCGTAAGTTGTTTTTTTTATGTTCTTCCAGGAAAAACAACCAGCCTGAAAATTGGTAAAAAAAGGCTTTTTTTCTGTATGCAAAGTTTCATTTATATTACACCTTTGAGAGCTCAGCTACTGAAAAAAAATAGGAACTTTATCACATACCTCATGTCTTGGAGAAATACGAATACAGGGTGAACAGGTGAAAGCAACAGCCAATGTACAGGTGTTGAGCAATTCAAGGACAAAAATACGGTGATAAGAAAACACTGAATAGCTGACACTAAATAGCAAAGATGTCAGAAAGCTGGATTCAGTTTGCTTATTGTTCATTAGTATTTTAGCCAGGTATAGTCAAGTTAGAGGCACTGGGGTCAAGGCCGATACAGAAAAACGTGCAATCATGTAAAAATCAGTAAGGGGTGATAGAATAAATTACCAAGATGCTGAATTTTAGGTTGATATTAAGGTTTTCAATTAACACAAACTCCTGCAGAGTTATTGTGCGGCTTAGTTGGAAGGAGCAGAGATGAAATTTTGGGAGGAGATTTTATGGGATTTTATTTTTTTTTGTTTGGTTTTGGTTTTTTTCGAGCTGAACTTGTACTCTGTGATAAAAGGTGAAGTCCAAGGTGACCTGGACACAGAGGTGATGGCACCACTGCAGGGCAGCAGCGATGGGCAGCTCTGGGAGGGGCAGCAGCCAGGCTGCGCGAGCACCAAAGGGGGCAGCAGGAAACACTTCCCTTCCTGCCCTGTCCGTGGAAACTGGGAAGTTCCTCAAGGCAGAGGCTGCTGAGGGAGAAAGTTGGGTGTAATTGGAGGAGATGCGACCTAGAAACGGCTGGTGCTCCAGGTTTGCAGCAGTAAATTGTCTTAGGGGTAAAGGAAGCTCGTACTGGGCTTGGAGAAACCGGTTGTTTATTCTGCTCTTGGGAGTTTTCAGGGATTCCCAAGATAGACCTTGAGTAGCTGTGTGGGATAAAGGGAAAGATTTTTTAAGAACATATTTACTTTCTGATATTGGAAGAACCTGAGTTGAATATTCCAAGAAGCCTGGGTCTTTCCTTAGCAAACCTCCTCCCCAAAATAGACTCTGTGTGGAAGATGAGCTTCTGTCAACTTTTGATCTCGAAAAATCTATTTAAGATTAATTTAAATCACATTCTGCCTGTGTTATCCAGAATGCTGGATAGACTTTTCTAGATCTTTTGCAGCCTCTGTGCTGTTTCAAAACGTGTTTTGTCCCACAGTTTTCCAGCTTCATTGAGGTTTTGCCCCAGTTAAGCCCAGGAGGAACCTGAACAGAGCCTGCTCTCCCTGCCTCTGTTTCTCTCAGCATTACAGTGTCCCTCTAGTAATATGAATGATGCTATTCTCACCATGTCAGGGACGAAATATTTCTATAAAATGCCCTGGAAATGAAAACTGTCTGCATTGTCAGTGTGAAAATATGCTGAAGGCATGCATGACTGAACAGACAAAAGTAAGGAGCTGCTGGGAAGTTTAATTTTGGAGATACATTGTATTGACTGACAGTGGTGTAAATGGCGAACAGACCTCTGCAAACATTTACTGTCATTACTTGTCACTGCTTGGATTCTTAAGAGAAAAGAAGTCGAGAACAGCGCTACAGAGAAGTAAGAAATCATTTTAAGTGTCTCCCAAGCTCTTTGCTTTGTCTAACGGGACAGCAGATATCTCTGGATCCCTTTCTAAACAGGCTTCAGACTGCATGAAGTGTATCAGAAAAGCCTCGTCCTTGCTGTAGATAGAGGGGGATTTTAATAGCAAGAAGAGTATTATTCCATCTAAATCAATAGAGGGAGTTTCTATCTTGTCTGAGAAAGACTGACTGTGACTGCTGGAGCAGGGGGAAAGGAGAGAGATGCAAATTAGACCAATAGCTAAATCTATAGCAAGACACAAAGGTGTAAAAATGAGATAGGCACATCTGAAAGTGCAATCCTCAGATTCCCTGCTTGCCCTCCCAGTCACCGAAGGTTTTATTGCAGATTGTGTTGCAGTGTTGTTTCCCAGCCATCCAGAGCACTCTGCCTGAACAGCAGCATCGACTGTCCTGGCACCTGTGAGCAATGGAATATTTAGTTCATGAGGAAAAGATCTTTTTGTGACTTTCCTCAACTTATGTCTCTTGATTTGGTAGAGGAATTCAGAATGCACTTACTACAAACTTTTGATGTTAGGTGATCACCCGAACCCCTGGATAGCCTTTGACCCCAACACAATTAATGTCTGAGGAGGAGAA
This sequence comes from Rhagologus leucostigma, assembly GCA_013397725.1. Lineage (NCBI taxonomy): Eukaryota > Metazoa > Chordata > Aves > Passeriformes > Rhagologus > Rhagologus leucostigma. Next base: position 538,647 of record VZTD01003963.1, read on the forward strand.
GGAAAGGGCACTCTAGATCTGTCTCCAGAAAATCCATTCTAATTGGTACAACACCATCAATTTCCTTTCTCTCATTTCAGCATGAGTTCAACTTTAGAAGTCTAAAATTTCCATGAGGGACTGAGAGTGCTTTGAGAAGATTTTCACAATTAGCAGCTTCCTGAGAGATGAGGATCTGAGGATTTGCAAACCAAGCAAGGAGCTGAAACTCATTTATCTCTGACGTTCTACAGGAATATTTTAATCATTAGCTCTTGTGTAAGAGAGGGTAACATTCCTGCCAGACATCTTGTGAAAGAGGTGTATCCCCCTGTTGTTATCATCACTATGTTTATTTATAGAAAATACTAAAGCTCCTGGGTTTAGGGAGGTGAATCTTACAGCCCAGAGATGTTATCAAGCACCTGATGGTTGTGAGATTTAGGGCACCTGCCACCCTGATGTTTCATTTTGGCTGTTTTTTTTGGCCTCTGCTCTGTGAACTGGCTCTTTTAAGTGGTCTAATATTCATGTAATCAGTTCAGATATTTACCTGAGGCACTGGATTACTTTGAGGTCTAGGGTCCCTAAAATCAGGTGTCGTGTAGCCAAGAATTGCACTGCACATTTTTGCTTTGTAGGTAATTCCCGAGTCTTCAAACAACTATTTGAAATCATAGAAGCAGAAGGAAAAAAAATTAAATGCCCCCTATCATATCTTCCCGTAAATGCAGGGGTATTCTGCAGTACTTAGTGCAGTCTTCTAAAATGCCACTTGGGAAAAATGAGCTCCTGTACGGGGGAAGCAAAAAGTAGGAAAGACTGCTGATCTTGTGAAATGATTTTTGTTAGGAAAGCCCACTTTGTGGAGGCGAGGGGGGGAGAAGAGAGAGTTTCCTCCAACCATTACAGCTCCATCAGATGCAATATTATCCCAGTAATGATTGTTATGCCTAATAGTCATGGACAGCAACTTTATTCATCCTGGAGAGCGCACAAAGGAAAGCAGCCCTACAGTCTCTAAGATACGAAGCTTCCTCTATTAAATTTGCCATGGATGGTTGGGCTCATCAGTTTGCATGCATCTTTGACTGATGCATCATGCTGGATGCTTTAGGCAAACACACACTAATTAGTAGAACAAATAGAAAACCCCGAGGATGCCCATGCTTAATGACATTGCCCATATTCTAAACCGTCTCTTCAACAAATTACTCATTTCATGGCTGTAGGCAGTGCAGGTTGATTTGTCTATATCAGTTGCTAAGTTGAAGCATTCACTTTTAGCAAGACACTGTATTATGCCTTTCTAGGAAACTTTACAATGCTTTCGAACAAAAAAGTACCGCAAGTAACAGACCAGGCCAATTCAGGAATTAAAAAGTAAGAGATATAAAATCTATTGAAAGTTAAGAGTCAATAGATGTTGATAAATTAGTTACCATAGAAAACCCCAAAAAATCTGAAAAGGACTAGAAACACTTTGAGGAGTGTTGAGTTAGAACACAACACTGTCTCAAAACAAAGGTGGATTGTGCAGAAGCCTGTGCAGTTCCTGTCAGGAATTCTTTAGTCAGGTAATTGCTTTTCAATCAATCAATCTCAGCAAAAGAAGTGAGAAGTCAAATATAGAGAATTAATCAAATTTACAGGCATCTTTGACTGAGGAACTTGCATAAAGCAAAGCTTGTTCCCATAAATGAATGAGGCGAAGATCATGGTCAAATGAGGCCCAAGAGTTTATGACATTGCTGAACTGTAGTCACTTAATTACCCACATGAACATGGGCCTTTGGAAGCATGAAACTAAATATTCTGCGTAAGTCTGCCAACTCAAGGCTTCAGTAGCAAAAGCAGACTGAACATTGTTGCCTTAAAGATGATGGATAGATTTGCCTTTGCACTGGCAGCTTGGGTGGAGGGTCAACCGCGAAGGGAGCAGACTGAGTGAAAGCAGAGGACCTAGGGTATTACACTGGAAAGCCAGGATTGCTCATTCTCCTTCCTCCAGCGGGATGAGAGGATCAGAAAAAGCAACTTGTGCTGTAAAGACCTCTTATTCTTCCCTATCAAACTCTTTTCTCAGCAGTGGAAGTCTCTACAGTCAGCCCCAGCCACTGTAGCAGGTGTCTAAGCAGGCACGTCCTTATGGTTTGGATGTTACCACTCCGTGTGGCTGTGAAAGCTTGACTGCCACCTCTTCACAGACATGGAGGGACATTGCCCGTAGCTCTGTGTTTGAAGCAAAAGCTAAAATCTCATCCAGCTGTTAACGTCACCTTTAGAGAATGAATAGTTTGAGGCTGTGACAGTTTACGTTCTTTATAAGCATGTAACGTAGAGACTGAAATATAAACAAGCTTACAGTAGCAAAGCTCTTGGCAAAGAACCTTTCAGAAAGTAAAAGGTCCTGCATCCTCACAGAGACCTCAAATAAACACCTTTATTTGGCACACAACATGAGGTTATTGCTAAGCAACTTCCAAAGGTAAGTTTGGAATCCAAAAATTTGCAAATCTGATGCTAACAAATGCCTTAGTGGGGTCCAGGAGGACTCAAACTGCTTGCTGTTTCTCATACTTCTTGGAAGTTGTGCACAAATGCAGTTGTATTCATCCACCTGCTACAGTCGTAGCCTGGAGAAAGGGGTTGGAAAGGGATTTGTGCCCTCTTGTGCATCTGACACCTTGAAAGTATTCAGGTCCTGCTTGAAGACCTGTCCTGCTTTCTCCTCTTACAAAGCAGTGGAGGGAGGGAGAGAGAGAGAAGGACAGCATTTTAGGATCAAAACCCTGGAGTTAGGGACCCCAGGGGTCTAGGTTCACTTTCTTTCTTCCACCGTTGTAATCTTCTTTTGTGGTTTTAGATAAGTCATTCAGTGTCGTTGCGCCGCAGTGTGCCTTGTGTAAAGGCAAATAACGAGCCCTTGCTTTCTCCTGTGTGCATCTGCTGGGATTTTCCCGAGTTCTGGAGCAGACCTCCCACGCTCACGGAGGTGAACTGCGCTCACAGGTGTTGTGAGCACACTCACACAGCCTGCGTCTCATATGTGCACAGTGGCAGGCTGGTGTGGGGATGGATCTCGTGTTTCTGGCACAGCCGCCTCCCCGCATGTCTCTCTGCCCTCCGCGGTACCCGAGGAGCTGCAGCCGATGCTCCTCGCTTGTCAGGCGTGCAGCGAGCGAGGGCTGTCTCGGTCCATGTGCGCTGGTCTAGCTGGTAATGTTTATCGTGTCTGCTGGTTCGGAGAAAGACGGGAGGGGTGGACGGGTGTCGGGAAATTCTTTGAGCCTTGTTATCCCTACAGTAACTATAGACTTCGGCAGGAATGCGGGTGATTAATTTCAGGTCTGTGGGCTCAGCCCGAGCGGCAGCAGCTCTGCGCTGGGTGTCTGGGAGACAGCAGCGTCCCCCGCTCCGCTTTCACCAAACCCTGTGAATTCAGCTCGCCTAAGTAAACACTACCGAGCTGCTAATCACACGCTCTGAAACAAAACAGCACTNCCCGGGACCGCTCAGCCCGTCCTGCCGTGCCCTGCCTGCCCTGCCCAGCCCTGCCCAGCCCTGCCCTGCCCTGCCGTGCCCCGCCGTGCCCCCCGGCCCGCTCCCACCGCCGCCCCGCTCCCGGGCACCGCCGCCCCGGCGACGAAAAGTTGTGCGGAGCGCCGAGGATGGGAGCGCATCTGCAGCCGCTGGCCCTGCGGCTCCTGGCGCTGACTTTCCCCTTGGTGGCGAAGGGTTTTTCTGACGAAACCTTGGAGAAAGCCGCGAAATCCGAGGGATATTGCAGTCGGATCCTGCGAGCCCAAGGCACCAGGAGGGAAGGGTACAATGAATTCAGCCTCAGGGTGGAGGGCGATCCAGAATTTTACAAGCCTGGAAGCAGTTACCGGGGTAAGTTGGACATCCTCTGCATCCCATACTAACGATAATGGTGAGGGTAAGTGGCTCTGGAACTGTAACGTGTCTCTGCCTGTCAGCTCCGGATCCCTCTTGGCGTGTGTGTGTAACTGTGTGGGTTAAGACCGGGTAATATACCCCCACGCACTGCTTTATTGGGGATGCTTCCATGACAAGTGAGAGAGAGTTGGGTTTCAGTGTATCACGTTACTCCCAAGCATTCCTCATCAAGAGGAATTTCCTTTCTTTTAGGAATCCTCTCTACCGGCTCAGCGCTCGCACAAGATCGCAAGTTGCAGAGATACAAAGCACGCTCTTCCCCCGTTTACCTACTTCTGTGGGATTTCTTCCTGTCCCTTTAAATATAACCCAGTGCATGGGAAAAGCTTTAACATTCAGCAGGAAGGAGAGGAAACTCGGAGCTAATTGTTCTTGTCCTGAAATATGAATGTTAATATAATGAGTTAGCATATGGGCAAACATGATGCAGCACACTGCCAACTTCCCACATTTTCCACTTACGTTTATCCCACCCCTTTTCTTTCTGGGTAAATGAACAGATGGTTCAAACAGGAAAGAGGCAGAGACAGTGCTAACGACCACTGTAAATAAGAGATGGAGGCATTCGTTCTTCCCTGAGCATGTCACATACAATCCTTGAAATGAACTTCCAAAGCACATTTGAGTGGGTTGTACTAATAAACAGGCAAATGCAAGTTTTGGTCACTTCTCCTGCCTCACTATGTAATGCCTTCAGAAATAAACCTTCTTGGAACGTACTGTTAACTTTGTATTTTAAAAGCACTTTAAAAAGAATTTGGACATTTTCAGGTACCATAACTAACATACTTCGTAGGTGTCACTTTGGAAAAAAAAATCAGGAGATTCTTCTAAGGTTTCTTAGATCCAGGGTAAAGAGCTGTAAAGAGCTGAGAAAATTTTCCCATTGCATGAACATGGGAATCCAAGTATAGATAGGGAAAAAAAAAGTGTGCATGTAGCATAATCATTGTGTTTTTTCAAAGGTTGAGAAATACATCTGCAGCAGTGGTTCACCTGTTCTGAGCATCAGTCTGTAACTTTGCATGATATTGATTTGATTTTTTCCCAAAAATTGTTTTATTTTAACATGATGTGAGGAAATGCACATTACCCACAAGCTGGCTAGCTGTTCCGGACATCAGGGTTAGTACCTTGAGTCTGAAAGATTTCATGGGGCATGTCAGCTTGATACACCTATGAAGCAGGAAAAAGATGTGCCAAGTTCTTTGATAGTGACAAATGTGAACATTCTTTAAAAGTTTTGGAATTCACTTCTGTAAAAACGTTATTAGACATTTTCAGTCATCTACCAAAGAAGTTTCTATTGCACAGAAATGTAGGAAGAAAGAAACTCCCAGATGAATTAGCAGAACTAATTTTCTGGAGATATTAGGTCTTGGCATTAGGAACTCAATTAATAAAATCACATTAGGCTATTATAGCTGCTTGGAAGTGAGAAAATTACAGCTAATAGTAAAAAGTTAAAATGTAGAACAAAATATGTGCCTACATTTCTGATACTTAGAACTGAAGTATTCAAGGTGGCACATTAGGGTGTGTAGATTGTTCTTTCAGGACACTTCCTGAATGGTTGGAAGAACACAGGTAAATGTTGCTGTAACATATATGTTATCTACAGCAGCAGTTAAAAGTAACAACATACAGAAAGTTTTGAGAGCTCATTTTCAAAGGCATTTCTACAGTCCAACTGAAACATAATTACTGTTTTCTGCAAACGATGGAAAATCCAAATAATAATTTTAAAAATGAGATATTATGACAGGTCTGTGGGGTTTTGTTTGTTTGTTTGTATTTATTTACCTGCAAATTACTAGATACGCAACAAGGCAGAGGACTTGCACAACCTCCTTAGGGTTGGAGCCAGATATTCCTGTTTCCATGGCCCCTGCCTGGTTTATGTTGGTTTACAGCAAACTGGATCCTTGGCACGTTCCCTAGCGGGCTCTTGGAATAAACTAGTATTTTCAAGGTGGATAACACAGGAATTAACTGCACATGCAAATGTTCTCCACAAAAGTGACAGTGTAGGAACATCCATTTATCTTCATGACATCGGTTGATGTGACACATCAGACTCTCAAGCTGCAATGACTGGAGGAAATATCTCAACACTCTTGCAGTGTGAGAATCAGGAGACCATAGTTCACAGCTGCTATTTGCCTTTGGGGGAGTTTTTACAGCTCCCCTGCAGTTATTCACCTTTAGATCAATCAGAATCTATTTGCCCCAAGGGGAAACCTTGGGTGGATCTGTGTGGATGGAGCTGTGAAGCCTTGGTTTTCCACCTCTGGAGCTGTGATAGAAAACAGTGGCCCTGGGCACTGAATAACTTCTGAGTGGGTATTCACCTCTTCTGTCTGCAGACACTGCCAGCAGTAAATAAGGGCACGTTCTTCTGTCAGACAATCAAAAATGTCTTCCTGTAAGACCAGATCTTCCTGTAGGCCCAGGTCTGTGGGCACACCATCCTATGGTCAAGGTCCTCCCCTCCCTGCTGGTTACCTTCAACCTTGGTGGAGCTGCTCTTGCTTCCACTGAAGGTCAGAGTACTCACTGCATTCAAAGGCACAAATGAGCCTTAAGTTTGGATGGTGCTACAGGGTAATGATCCTTGAAAATATTCAGTCCTGGCTTTATTGATTGTAGAGTTAGATTAATGATTGCATGAGATTTCCAAGAAAAAAATGAGGTAAGTTTCATGCTATTAAAATGTAAATAAAATTGCTTCCACAAAAAGGCAGTAGTATGCCCACTTCACATGCTAACAACATGCAGCAGACATACTTTCTGTTATGATATAATGAAATTATTATTCTGAGGAAGAAAAGGAGGATTAGACTAGTTATAATCCTTACATATACCTTTGATGTGGATGTTGTTTCTGGTTTTAATGGAATTTCCACTTGTAGGTCAGTTCACTTTCTCAGTTTTTGAGGAAAGGCTCATTAAAGGTGTTGCGCTCCATTGCATTGGTTTGGGGACTTCTAAGGAATGTTGAGTCTTTTTCTTTCCATTTTTCTTCTCCCCTCAATATGCAAACTAACTATATTAGCCATTCCCACATTTCACAAAATATGGATAAAATTTGGAACGTGTATTTGTGGCTACTTGTGCAATGTGCAGCACAGGATGTGCAGTTGTGTGGGATGAGAAAAGTCAGATTTCCTGCCTGAAACCAAAGGAGAAGCTGCTTTGATCACCTCACCTTTAGCTTGGGACACTGGGGAAAGAGGAGCATGTTGAAGGTGTGTGCCAAAGTGCAACTTGTAAAGCAATTAGAGGTTTGCCGGAGGGATGGAAGCAGACAAAAGTAACTGCTGATATGTAATCTTCCCTTTAATGTGAATTCCTTAACTCTGAGATTTAACTGATCTGTGCAGGAAGTTCGTATTGTTCAGTGAAAGTTAATTAGTGTGAACGCGGTGTGAGCAGGACTCAGCTGTTGGTTAAAATGGCAGAGTTTAGCCCAAGAACTCTCACCTCTTATGCAACAAAGAGCCACTCTCTTGTGAAAACCAGATATGGTCTGACAGCTTCCCGGTGCTGCCCGTGCAGTGCGAGCCTCTGCCGGGCTGAAACAGCCAGCCCAGAGCCAGGGACACCAGAGGCAGTGACCCCAGAGGCAGTGACCCCAGAGGCAGTGACCCCAGAGGCGCCCCCGGAACGAGCTCTGCATTTGGGAGCGCTTGGGATAAACCCTCGTGCTGTGGTGTCAGCTCAGCGCGCGGACGGTTCCGAGCACTGACGGAAACCTTCCCAGCTCAGGTGTTCCCAGTGTTCTGGCCTAGCTCGGGGCTGCCAGAGCACACACACCCCGCTCGGTATCGCTGAGCTGAGCTTGCACAGACGCTGCATCCCCACGGGCCCGCCGTGCTCGGGCGGGTCCCTGCCCGCCCGGCCGCTCTCTGTGTCCGTGCGTCCCCGCCGCCGGCACAGCGCAGCGGCCGCGCAGGGATGGACCCAGCTGAACTCTCCGGCTGCGGCTGGTTTGTTTTACTTTCCGGCTGGATGTGTTCCCGAGCCCAGCTGAGAGCACAGCTGCCTGCATGCGGCTGCTGAGTGAGCAGCGAGGCTGGGGGAGGACAGCATCACTCCTCTTGGAGGAAGCGTGGATTTATTCGGGGTTAAAATGACTGCAACCACAGCAGGAGTATTGCTAACCCCAGGCATTCAAAAACTATGAGTCAGGCTTTGGAATTACCTTCCTTTTGCGTTATTTTCTGCCACTTCTGTAGCATTTTAGTTCTCCTCTGTTTTAGGGGTAGGTGTTTAGAATTTTGGAAACTGTTTGGTTTGATCTGTAACTTTGTGAGGAAAATGAAAACTGTTGAGTCAATTCACAGCTGGATTCTCTGCTTGCATACATATTTAAGTATTTCTGGTGTAACCTTTTACTCACAGTGATTCAGAGTCTTTAATTGCATATGATATGGAAAAAATTGTTGCATGTAAAAGACTTTTATAGCAGCTAATTTCTAAGAATCAGTGTTCAAGCAGGAGTAATGGGTTCATCTCTGTTGAGTTCAGCAGTGTGCTGTTCTGTTATTGCAACTGAGAGCCTGCCTGTGGGTTTTCATTTAGACAGAACTGCAGAAGTTTGCAAAATTGGACTAATCGTACTAATTACTGGGCAGAAAATGAATTAATGAACTGGAGCAACACTTTGGAAAGTAAGCAGAAATTTTAGTGGCATTATTCTACTACCCAGCTTTGGTATATAATATGTGAAGTTTTCTTTCTCCCTCAGAATCATGACATTTAACCTCATAATAAGGTTCCATGGAATGGAAACTGTGTCGAAAATCTTGACAGTTGGGGGACTTGCTATTATGCCAGTCACTACCCCAGATTTGTACAGGTGTTTGCAGGTTTATAGGTCAAAGCATGGAACTTACACAAAAGGTTGAAAATTGAAATAAATCTTTCCAATCCTTTTTTTTCACATATAGTCAGGAAAGTTAGATATTTGTACAAACACCATGAGTTTTAGACCCAAATACAGCTGCATAATGCTAGAAATTTTCAAATAGCCTATTTTATATTTTTCCACTACTGAATTTCTAGATCAAAGAGCTCTCCATATGTTCCTAATGAACTCTGGGGCATATTTTGAAATCTCTATCTTTTAAGGGCAATCTGTAATTTTTAGCAATGTGATTCAACCCCTCATGGCCTGTTTGTGAGAGAGGGAGTCTCTCGTGGATACTCTTCTGTGGAGCAGCCCTTGTAGTTGCAGTTTGTTCTGAAAACTGTGGGTGGTCTTCAGTTTTTATTGTGCCCGTCAGGGTTGGAGAGTGTGACAATAAAGTCCTATGAGTGACGCTGTCTGCATTATGCTTAAAGTAAAAGCTACTTTAAAGCAGTAAGAGTTCCATTTTCTGTCTCTTTTAGTTTAATTCTAGAATAATTTTTTTTGTCCTAAAAAAATGTTTTCCCTGTTTCAGGAAAGGATTCCTATAAGTTGTTGAGGCGAGTTAGGCAGTTTTAAAAGTCCTGCCTCGAAGTTCTGCCTCATTCTGTCTTTCTGATAGTGTTCAAAAGAGCCTCATCTGATGACCCTGAGATTATCTCAGCTGGTTAGAGCCTGGTGCTAAAAACATGGGTTCAATCTCTCTAGGGACCATTCACTTAAGATCTGGACTTGATGAACCTTATGGGTCCCTTCCAACCCAGAATATTCTATGATTCTGTGAACTCAAGTGTTGCTGGGTGGTGCTTGAGTGCTGCTGATGGCAAACAGAAAGATCACACAAAGCTGTCTTGCACTGGCATAAAATCAGGGATTTAATCCTGATGTTGAGCATTGTAAAATCAGATTAATCAACATTACGTTATCTGTTCTCTGCTGGTGGATCCAGTGCTGCCTTCCTGGTCAGGACAGGTGTGTGAAGAAGGGTGTTTGCTGATGTGTGGGATTGGTTTGGCAATCAGAGCTGGCAGCACAACCTTTAGAGGTCAGTGTCAGCCATGAGTTTAACCTTGTGTCCTGTTTTGCCCTGAGGATGAAGCGGAGGAAGGATATTTTGAGATCCCCCACTTCCAGAAGCTGGAGTGCCGTGTTGAGGGCAGCTGAGCTGGAGCAGGCAATGTGGTCATCTGGTATTACAGACAGAGAGACTTTCTGTGTACTAAAATATGTTTTTTGTGCTGAGAGCAGGACAAAAGCTGGATTTAAATATTTGGGAGGTGCTCCCTCACATTACCAACCCCTCCCCAAGCAAACAAAAAACTGTCACAAAAGAAAAACCTCACAAAGAAGTAAACCTCCTAACATGAGTGTCCCCACCCCCCAACCACCAACAAAACAACCCTACTGTAGATCTGAGCAGATTATCAATCTGCTTTAAAAAAAAGTGGGGGTAAAATAAAAAGGCTGAGGTATTTCACACCAGTGTTTCTCAGTTTATGTGGAAACTTGGACTGAACATTTTGTTTTCTGGCTGGCTTGGCTCCCTGTTGTCAGTGCTCTAGCTTTGGTTAATGCTGACTTAGGACACACACCTTTCAAACTGTGAAATTATGTGTAAGTGGCTGATTTCACAATTAATGTTATGTGTCTGTTATTTCTCTGTTCATCACGTCTCAGTGACGCTTTCTGCTGCCACTCCTGCCTACTTTCGAGGGTTCACATTGATCGCCCTCAAGGAAGGGAAAGAAGGTGACAAAGAGGAAGACCACGCAGGATCTTTCCAGGTGAGAGAACTTTCCCTGACCTACACCCCTTGGAGTCTTCCTTACTGCTTGCCTGGCTCAAAGGGAGATTTTATACCCACAGCAGAATGCAGACATGTCTAAGTAAGCATAAATGTTTGTGGATGCTGACATGAGGACAACATAGCAGGTTTTATATCCCGTGCCTGTTCAAGGGATCAAGGTACCTTGAACGTCAGCTTACCTTCCCACACTCTTACAGTTAAAAATGAGCATCAGTTTGAACTAGAGCCAAGGACACCTGAACTTTTTATCCAAAGTGAACATCAAAATTGTTCTACTTACATTTTGGATTTTCTGTGTCTTTTCCTTGATATTTTTGTCCACTGAGATGTAGAATATGACTCTGAGAAGTGTTTACCATGGCTGTAATGACAGTTTTATCATTCATAAATTAGATTCTGCTGTTTTATTTATGCTCAGTAGTACTTTACTTAATGAACACATTCAGTGAGATGAAATGTTTATTATTAAAAGGATTAGAATCCAGAGTGATGATTCACAAATGGGTATTTTCAGCTGCTTCATGCAGGGAATTCTAGAAATTGAGAATATATATCATATTTATGAAAGAAGGTAGAAACGATGTAGGTAGGTTTAATTCTCACATGAGGTATTGTTTGCTGTTTGACTTTCCAGGCTTAGAAATATTGAATTACATTGATTATAATTTACAGGATGTATAATAATATCTATAGTAATTTTAATAATGGCTTCTAGGTGGAAGATTTCACTTGCCTCCAGTTTCAAGCTTTTCAAGGGAAATAGTCAAAAGTTCCAATTTTGGTGATCTGCAAGGAGAGAGAAATGAACATCTCTTCCTATATTTCTGCTGTAGTTTTGTATACAGCAAATATGATGTGCAAACTCAATAAGTAATTTCCCAGTTTTCCTGCTGAGTCTGCTTAGAGGCCTCTGTCTGGTTTTCATACATTTTGTAAGAAAATATAGAATAAGTGAGAGCTTCTTTGAGGTTGGAATAACTCCATCTTCCTTAAAATGAAAGAAATTCCTATTTGGGAGAAATCTTTTTGATATGGACTTTTTAATAGGGTTGGGGTTTTAAAGAATAAGCTAGTATTGAAGGATCAGCTACTGCTAAGAAGTAGAAATAGTGATGCTTCGTCTATTTTAAAAGAAGCTTCTCAGCATTAATTTCTTCATTTCAGTTGTTAATATCTCTGGCTGTGGCTAATGAGAAAAATTTGGCCTGAGTTTTTTCGTTATGTCTAATTCACAGTGAGAAACTCACTAAGCTTTGCTGAAGCACAGAAGCATTTTGAAGTTGGCAGAGTGGGAAGCAAATGGAAATTCTATATAGATGGAAAAAAAAAAGCCCAATGGATCTCAGTTGAGGGAAGACTGTTTAATTAGCTGCATTATATGCATTGCAATCTGAACTCAGTGTTCTAATTGGCAGGTGGGAGTTCCAAAGTTTATCTGTAACTAAATTTTTTATATCTGTGGCTCAAGCAGCACTCACCATGCTCATCTCACGTTAGCACAATTAAAGGAAGTTTATTCAGATGGTGTCTGCCTGTTCTGCCTCTGTGGATACAGATGTAAGATTCTCATCTAAGTATTCAAAGAACACTTGCAGTGGTAAATGCAGACGTCCCTTGTATCACGGCTGGGTGATAGCAACCAGAAGAAAAAAAGATGTTTGTTTCAAGGGTTTGCACTGTGTTTTTATTAGAAAGTGAAGATGCGAAGGGTGGCTAAACAGCTGTGCAGAGTAAGGAAAAGCTGTGTGTACAGAAACTTGAATGCCACTCGCTGTTCTGTTTTCCCTGTGTTCAGATGGAGCATATGTCATTCAATGAGTTACGCAGTGGAACAGAATTCAGGGAAAATTCCTTAATGATGGCAAGAGACTAAATGCTGCTTTTGGACTACAGGCATAACCCTCTGCCTCCTCAAGGAAACATCTACTACTGTTCAGATAGCAGTCAAAACAAAGCACTGCATGAAGTGCTTCGTCCACATTAGAAAACTTTCCAGTATAACCAGGATAGAATGAAACGGAAGCTGACCAAGTAAGACTTTTCTTCCATGACTTAGAGACTGTAAAACATTTGATTTGCAAGCCTCTGAGTGCCACTTTCAAGCTGTGAGGTGTGAGTTACAACACCTTTCATGAAGAAAACCTGACTGCGCTCTGTGCTTAGGGCCAGACCCCGCTGGGGCTGTGGCTGCTGCTCTGCACAGCTCTGGAGTGTCAGACTGACCAGCAGGAGCAGTGCCTCGAAGTACTGCAGAGGAGCACGTGCTGGAGTAGCCAGGTAGTAAAGAAGGGCTAACATCGAGGTTTTGGCATGGATGTGGTACACTTAGGCTACAAAAGCACTGTTTTCAGGGGTCACAGTCCAGCGGGAGCGGGGGGAGTGCTGCAGCCCATTTGGACGTGCAGTAAGCAGCTGCTGTAACCTCCTCATGGCTCATTGGCTCTGGTGTGACTCTGCAAGTCACCAGGTATAGTCAATCTTCATTAATCATCAAGTTACAGGGTCATGATCCTATAAGTAGCACAGCTGTTAAAATTCTTGGTCGGACAGGTATTTTTTTCTGTACCCTTTTTGGTTACCTCTATACTTGAGACCTTTAGAGAAGTGTAGTTTGGACTCCACCATTCTAAATCTGTTCTCCTCTGAGACAACTGAGACTTTAAAATCTGATTTTACTGTTGTTTGTTTACTTAATGCAGCCAAACTTCCTTTTTTTTTTTTTCGTCCTTGTAGTACACAGAGGACACAATTCAGCCTTAAAAAAAATCACTTTGTCTCCCACAAACACATGTTAAGTAGCTAAATTAAATATGGCTAGGGAATCCAAGATGCCAAATTCAGCCATAGAAATTTGGGGATGTAGTGGTAGGGCTCTTACTTGTGCCAGTGGTAATTGTACAACTCAGGAGAGCAGTGAGGCCCTGAGAAAGCTTTGGATATCTGTCCCCTTGGCGTCTTTACACAAACCATTCCCAGCTCTTGTCATGGAGACTGCTGATCTTTCTCTTTTGTAGTGTTCAGCAACAGTCTGCAAATTGTTTCCAAGGCAAATTAAACCCGAGGGCAGCAATCACCACTGACTGACTACAGAAGAGTGTCTATCTAGGCCGTTTTAATCAACATATGCATACAGTGTAATAGATTCGGTCTGATAAATAATGTAGAATATTAGAAATGTAGAGCTGAACCTCATCTCATCTATCTTCCTTGTTCTCTGAGGAAGGATAAATATTCCAAGAAAAATTTTGGTGGATATTTTGTCAATCTGTTCTGAAGTGGTCAACAAGAAGAACAAATTCATATCTCCAAGTTTAAACACTTCAATATATTATATTTAATAGAAAATTTAAGGAGAACTTCATAGATCTTTTACTGACGTCCAAACTGAGTCTTCACTAATAGTGGTTAAATTGCTCTCTTGTAAGGTTGTCTTCCTAAATTAAGAATTTTCTTGATACCTTACGAGGCAGGTATTCTGAAGTTTTCTTCATCCCTCTAATTCCACACACTCTCTACCTGTTCCTTATTCAAATTTTCATATTTTCATTGTAGGCCATCTTCTTCCAGTTTTCTTTTTCTGCAGTCAAGTTGAGATTCCAGTTTATATTCCTCAGAATTGTACACAGGAGTCGATCTAGACCGTCAGCATAAAATCATGTAGAATTTGGGTAGAGTAACCCTTTGGTGTGCCATAGAGTGGCACAGCTTTGGAGTGCCTTGTGTTCAGGATGAATCTTCTCAGTCTGTGCATTTTTATTCATTTTTTAATGTAGAGCTTCATCCAATTTATCAAGGAAGTTATGAACTATAAACCTGTCCTTCAAGATGCCATTCGTTCCTCAAAAATTGGTGCTATTTGTGAACATACTTGATAATTAAACACTCAACATAGAAAATGGTGTGCAAACATGACCCGTTCCTCTCATGTACAGTGATAAACTGAATCACAAAGACTCAAAATGCGGCACTTCTCTGTACTGCTTTGGCATAATCACTCGTTAGATTTGTATCTTATACCCCCATTTTTGTGATAGTTTAGTGTTAAATACCTTCATAGCCGTAGTTCTTCTGGAGGTTTCCCTTCGGCTTTTTTTGTGCTAGAGCGGCTAAAAAAATTCTTAGTTTAGGTCACTGAATTTAATGACCCACCTGTGCAAAAGCAATGCGGGACAGTGAGCAGGCACAGCAGTAGCAAGAGTGAAGGTTTCATTAAAGGTATGGCATTTATAAAAGCCTGAGGCCATGCTGAAGAAGAAAACATTTGAAGAAAGTTGGAGTAGTCAGCTAAGTAAGGTAAGTAAGTGGTCCTTTACCTTCAAACCCTGAAACAACAGCCCGAACGTGTCCTTTGTTTTTGGTCACCCGTTCTTTCGATGCTGTCTAGTTGACCGATGTGCTTAGCCAGGCATTTAGATTAAAAGGCATTTTTACAACCTCTTAGAAAAGCAGCTCCTCTAATGCTGCATTCCAGCATTTTATAGGAATCTTACATCTTCTTTATATGCTGCATTTTGAAAGCAGCAGTCTTAAAAGGATTTTGGCCATTTCAAATGATTTACTCTTGCATTTATAAGCAAAGGTTTTTTTATAGTTTTTAAAAGAATTAATGACTGCAATTATTTTTTAAGCTTTTTATATTTAAAATTCAGGTATACTTGGATGATCTTGATGTTCTATTAGGTTTGCGTGTTTGGGTTTTTTAATCTTGTATCCCAATACAAACTCATCAGATTGCCTAGTAAGCAGCTTATTCTGAGGTGTATGAAATGATGTAGTTTTCTTTAACAAGTGCCCAGAACTTCGAAGTATTTTGCTCATGTTTGCATTCTCTACAATCCCTGTCCCAGCATCTCATCACTGAAACAGTCTGTCACGTTACTGCTTAAAAGCATATGGAGGTAATGATCCAAAGCTATAATTACAGGAGTATTTTAAATAGGAAAGAATCACAATATGCCAGCTATAGAATTTGTAGACTAAGCAGGTAGACAGGAATTCTGAGTCTGTAAGATTTAAATCTCTTGTTCTTTTGCACTTGCAAGAGTACTCCCAAATTTTCTTTCCATAAGAATCACTGCAAATATTATCCTAGGCATAAACCCCCTATATTTATAATGATAAACCAAGCTCTAGCTCACCTTTCCTGTAGGGTGGAATTGTTTAACCTTGATAAACGCTTCCACACATTTTCCTAGAACTCCAAGTTCCATATCGTGATATTCAGGGGTTAAATATGAGTTTAAAAATAAAATTCCTCAAAAAAGTATCTGCCACTGCCAGTTTTAGCACCAACTGGAAAATGTGAACACTTTGAATGAGATTAAATAGAAATATCTCTGCTACACTGGAAAAACCTCAACCTGAACCGCTTATAGGCAAGATTTTGGTTAAGAAATTGTCTCAGGAGGTAGTTATGCTTTGCTTTAGAACAGTAAAAGGAAATGCAAGAGAGTGATGAGCACCAGGAACTTGCAGAACAGAAGCAGCTCTGATAGTCATTATTTGCTACTGATGAGGCTGTAGAAAAACCAAACTGGATTCCAACCGTGCAGTGTTTTTACTCCCTTCCTTTACATTTTTCTTCTGGTTTCAGCTCGTGCTGTGAATGAGACAAAAAATCTCTTCGTCGTAACATTTTCAGGTTTTGCATGACCCAACTCTGGTTAGTTGCACCTTGGGCACTCCCCCAGCTGATTGCCTACATAGCTGCTGTGTCTTGTAGGAACGAATGATTCAAACCATAACATTTCACAGCCAAATTCAGAAAATACAAGAAATTTCTGAATACTGTTTTGTTATGTGTTTTATTGCAGTGGATCTTTGAACTACTAACATAGGTAAAAAGAGGAAATAAGTATTAAATTGTACTGGCAATGTAACTTAGTTCACTGCTGAACGAAAACGGGATTCAGTCTCTTAGGCTGGGCTCACTCTCCTGTTGACAACTTGGTTATCTCAGCTTTGCTAGAGTGCCCTTTCTAAGGGTTTTTTGCTATATCACTACCACCACTTTTAAAACTAAAACTTTCTTAGTTAATTTGGCTTTAGTTTCTCTTCTGACATTTCTTTTTCTTCGCCCTTTCCCTATCTCCCTGCTTGGCTGTGGAAAAAAACCATCTAACTTCTGCCCACGTAATAGTTAGTCCTCTTTCTTTAATCTAATCTAATGTTTTTCTTTTCTTTATGTTTTTTTTAATGTCTGCATTTTTTTAATACTTCTCCTTGAGAATGAATTCAAATGATGATTGTGTCTCAGTAAGAGCTTAGGTTTTTTGGAAAGGGTTAGGCCTAAACAAATATTTAATTTGTGATGATTCAAGTCCTATTTTGGAAAAAAACCAGCCCAAACACAAACCAAAGAAACCCTCTAAAAACATAAAACTGAAAACAGGAAGCATGACTTTCGAGATTGGTTAGCTAAAACTCCAGACTCCTCTTCAGATCCAAGGCTTATCAGAGCTGGGTTATCTCGAGTGTAACTTCTGCCCTGCCTTGCACACTGCCAATGCAGCAGAGCCAGACTACGTCATGGCAAAATATCAGAGCTGCCTAATTAAATCTGTTCAAGAAAAATATCTATTAGTTTATTCTGTTCTTTAGATTAGCATTAAACTGCAAGAGTTCCTGGTTCTAAGAGGCTTCCAAAGAGATTCATTAAAGAATTGTTTCCTAGAATTTGGCACTGACACTTAACGAATCAATCCTCAAGAGAGGAAATTACACTGGAAGCACTGTTCCCTTCTGCCTTGGTGATTCCAATCTGCTCTTCAGACACATCACTGTTCAGAGTCCCATTCTGGGCCTCTCAGGGTTTTGGATTATTTGATGCCCGAAGAGGGTTCTCTGTTCAGGTCTTGCTTCCAGTCTAGAAGCCAGTTCTGCATTTTCAATTGTTTCACCCTGAGACAAAGTCTGGTTCTTGGAAGTGTGGATCCCTCTAACTCTGTTTTTCAATCAGTAAAATCTGTATGTTCTTCCCTGGCAGTGTTCAAGTGGACGTATCTGTCTCAGTGACTCTAAAGGGATTTACTTCAAATATTCCTTTATTTCCAGCCCAGGTAAACTGCCTAACTCATTGTTATTCCCGTCTTAGATAATCTCTCTTCAGATGGTGGCACCTGGGCCAGTGAAATTTTAGTAAAGACATTTAACCCCTCTGGCAACAGTCAGATGCTTTACAGTTGCCATCTGGCAGCTGTCATAGCTTATAACTCTAGATGTATGTAGGCTCCAGGTTCATTGAAACATCTATTCAGCAGCTCTTTCTTCATTTATAATGTTGCCGTTAGGCTTGCCTTCCTAGATTTCCCTTTTTGTCACCTGTGATTCACCAGCTTCATCTAAGGCGGTCATCAATTACTCTGGTTTGCATCTCTACTGAGAGAGACCAGCACGCTTATCTCTCAGCTCCTATCCCTTCCTGAAATGCTCCAAGAATTACCTCTGATGTAGTTGGCCATTCCGCAGCATCAGGAAACCTTCAGCATGTCAGTTCCAATCAATGGGACCTTAGAGCAAGTGTTTGTTCTTTGCACTTCCACTTTGCATCAGGTTAGAAAGCATTTATCAGGTATTCCCTCCTGATCTGGGCTGTTTGAGCTATCACTGCCTGTAATCCTCACTGTGATAATATGGATCTGGACATGCGTGCTACCCTCAGAATCACACAGGGCTTTAACAGGAAGAGTTATTCTGGGAAAATGTATTTATTACTACACTTCTCTCCAAATGAGCACTGTCAGCTTCCAGCCTACAATGGCAGGCTATGGGCATATGGAATTATGTCTGTACCTGAGAGTCTTTCCTCATGATGTGTTTTCTTTTCCCATCTTGTGAATTGGGACAGTGGGGATGGAGAGGAGAAGGGTGAATGAAGGTGATGATAAAGACTTAACAATTGTCAGCTTGACAATTTCTCGAGGTTATATGGACTATAAGAAAATCCTGTTGTCAGTCCTCTGGACTTTCGAAGTTACACAGATGCCAGTAGAAAGTGTCCCAATTAAATTTAAATGTTGGGCTTTCTTTTATTCTTTTTTGTATTTTTTTGTGGTTTTTTTGGTTTTTTTCCCCCCACTGTGTTAAGAGAGGTTTTGGTGACTTAGAAGCAGCATGGCTCTTTTAAATTCAGGAGTTTACCTACCTGACTCACTCATGAACGGCTGCTGTAGGCAAAATCCTTCCTCCAGGCTTCCTTCCTCATAGTGAAGTGAGGCAGGTCACTTCTCACTGCAGCTCACTGCTGAATTAATTGCTGCTAGACTAAAAGTACTGCTCGCTATGCCTGTTGTCTTGAGAACTGCTTGCTGAATTCAGAAGGCACTTCTGCATTATTAAAGTGACAATATTTTTAGCTTCCATTATTCTAGACTGCCAATGTAACCTTCTCAGACCTGGCTGCGGACTACCCCGACAGTCCTCCTCCTTTGCAACTCTTCTCTTTATAGTGATGGCAGTGACCTCTCGCTGTTTGCCAAGGGATACTGTTTCAACCTCCATTGCTGCCCCGAACATTTGTAATTGATTATTGTCTTTGCTGTGATAGCTCTTTCTCATGACCTAACAACCCAGGCTCATTAGTCATCTGATCACAGTGTATTTATCCTACCTCAAAATGATACAAGACCCAGTCAGGAAACGACCATATCTTTTGATTCTGGTGCATTCAACGTGTTTGCATTTTGGTGCTTTATCTTAACATATCTTCAGAGATGGTTTTGGTCATTTCACTTCGTGCAGTGGTGAGTGGAAATCTGTAATGGTGTCCTCAGAATGATGTGCAAGGACTCACACGACTGAAAAATATGCCCTCTCATCCTAATCTCATCAGATGTTTCGCTTCAGTGCTAGTCTTTACTCAAGAGACTTTGCAGACGTGTCTCATCAGGATGCTTTGTACATCTTTGGTCTGTTTTCTCAGAAAACTGTGCAGTGAGGCTGGGATGTAGCTCTAAGAAGTGTTTTTTCCCTGACCAGGCTGAGGCTATTTGGAGTCCCAGACCAAAAAAGCCACACAGGGTTGCTCTTTCTTTCATACTTTTACAGAACTTGTCTCACCCGGCACAATGCTGGATTACTTCAAGGTAAAGTGACCTTGTTCATCTCTGTGAAGTCTTGGATCGTAAGGATATCTCTAGCTGAAAGTACTTACACAAAAGGTTCTCTTCAGACATACAGACCAAATTCAGTCATCAGAATTTCTCCTGGTCTGTTATCTCGCATCCTGATTTTCTTCAATCCTTGCTGTCCACTTCAACCAACCTCTGCTTAATTATCACCTGAATGAGGTGCCCTTCCGTTAGCGTAAAGAGTTCAGGAAGCATTCAGACAAAGCTCTTAGGCACATGGGATGACTCCTGGGGAGAGTCCTGTGCAGGGCCAGGAGTTGGACTCAATGATCCTCGTGGATCCCTTCCAACTCAGCACATTCTGTGATTCTGCGACCTTTCTGCTAATCACTTGCACTGATCCCAGCCTGTCCCCTGAATCTTCAACTGCGTGGATTTCCTGAGTATGGTCATTGCTGCTCTAAAAGTAATGGTTTCATGGATGGTTTCTCACCTGCTAAACTGTTCTCTGACAGAATTGCCATGCTGCCTGTGCAGGACTGTCAACCTAATCAGTCAGGAGATCTGGCTTTCACTTCAAGCAGGACATGAGATTGTCTCCACCTTCCTCGTTCTCTGAGTAGCTGCTTTCACTCTGACCTTTCTCAATATGAGGAGCTCTCTTGCTTCCTGCCTTGGCTGAGCCGGGTCCTTTCTTCAGCCTCTCATTTTTGTGTGTCTCTAGTAGGGAAACACCAGAGAACAGCCAAGAGGAGATCTGGCCTCACCACAGACCCTTCTGAGCCAGGCTGTTTCTCAAGCCGTGGTATGGATGTTCCCATTCTGCATACCATCAGGAGAGCTACATCAGGACTGACTTACAAGAGCTTGGCTTACTAATCAAGCTCTACAAAGTCAAGGATTTATCTAGAAATAATGTACCACTTGCCACTATAGTTACATATGTGTTATATAGTACATATAGTACATACATGTTTTCTGAAATGATTCTCTACTCCTACTCCAAGTAGTTGTGCCTCTGGAAGGACCTGTTATTGGGAGTTGCCCAAAGCGGAAATCTACATACGAATAATCATTGAAAGATAACAGAAAATTTTCTTGTAATTGTGTTCCTCAGAACAGGGTTGCATTTTTTTTTACCTATTTATCTCAAACCATCCTCCCTCTGCTCTATCTCCTTTTTCACTTGCTGTGAGAAAAACAGAAAGTCATATATTCAGCTTCACTTTTCTCATGGTTGTGTAAGAGGCAGGATGTGAATGTACACAACACGTTCTGCAAAACCAGAATTTTCTGGATTAGGTACTTTTGGTTTCAATTGATGTAGACAAGTGACTATATCACGAATACTGATAGAGGCAAGATATTTAAACAAGCCATAATTACTGGTAATCTGTTGAACTTTTGGTACAAAAATAATTATTTACCAAATAAATTCTCAAGCAATATTTGCCAGGAAATACTTTGTATTTTTTATGCATAGTTACTTTTGATTCTTAAAACAGCATTGAAATTAATTTTCAGATAAGAATAAATCAAGAATAATGAAGAAATTCCCGATCCAGTTGCACAAAAGCTGACGTTTGGCTCTTGAGAATGCTTTTCACAGTAGTCAGTAATTAGAAAGGGAAATTCCCTGCTGGTATAGAGCTACCATTTTGTTCCCCATTCCTGCATTGTTGCTGGGGGTAAGGTTATTATGCAATCCCTGGCAAGCTCATCTTACCAGTCTGCTTACTAATTTGTAGGCTGTAGGTTGAAAATTGAAAAGCCTTCATCCTGCTTCTGTTTACTTCACAGATTGAACTGGGCTCCAATTATTCTCATCTATGTGAATTGAGGCACTGTTGCTGCTCTTGCCTCTTTTTTTCTCCTTGTGGGTGGGCACAGTTCATTTGAACCTGCTTTTCTTTTCAAAAGAAACATTTGAAAGAGTGAGTATGTAAGAGGTAGCTTTGGTACTTAGTGTTCTCTAACTTTAATGATTATATATCTCGAACAGTCAGTAGTGTCGTAGAGGTTCCTTAGGGCATTGCCAGTGTTTATTCATTATTTGTCAGGCACACATTTCTGTTTTGTTCTCCTAGAACTCATTTAATCTTTTTTCTTTTTTTTTTTCTTTCTTCCTACTCGTTTCAGCTGTATGAGTAAAGTTGACTCTGCTTGTATGGGAGACTTAATTATACCTGTTATTGCTCTCTTTAGCCTGTTCATCACAAACTTATTTTAGCTAACAGACTGCTTTTAAATAGGGAGAATACAGAGTAGGGGAGATAAGGGATATAAAGTAGCAAACAAATAATGGAAATGGAGAAATTCTTTTTACTACAGTCTCTCTTGAGCAATAGGTCACTTTCATAGGAAAATGAACTCCCTATTTCATACCATTACATGAGGAATGCTTTCTGGAAGCTTCAGGGAGGTATTTTAAATGGTTGCTAAGGCAGCAGTTTGCCTCTTATTGCTGTCCTCTCTCTCTGGCCTCTCTTTACATGATAGTGTGGGAATCCCACATGTAGGAGTAAAGGAAAAACCTCCAGTCAGTAAATCACCTCCCCCCCACTAATCCTTCCTGTTAAGAAAATCTGCCCACACATTGTGATAAATCCCAGATTAAGACAATCATAAATGTTTTCTGTATTAGCTGCATGCAGAGGAATAGTGGGGTTTTTGACTGTGCAAAGTTTCTTGGTTTCATTTAGAATCTTTCAGTAACCCAGTTTTATTGTCCATAAAGGTTATACAAAGTGCTTGGATGAATTAGAATTGGGTTATGATATATTTAGACACTGGGCTTATATAATGACCATAGCTTCAATACTGTGTGTTCCAAACAATAATTTCTGAGACCTTGTGTAAGATTTCCCCAAAAGATGAAAAAGACCCATATGGTACCTTCTCCAAACTCTCTATTTCTCTGTATTTTTTTTCCTCTTAGTTCATCTGATGTTCCACTGATTACATTTCTTGCAAAATGAATTAAACCCACATTCTAAACAGCCAGCTTTGTATGTGGTGCAGATGTTATGCAACTGGCAGCTTTCACAAGAAGAACATTGTGTACATGGCAATGTGTTCTCAGGCTTCTGAACCCATTTCACCTCTCTCTGCTGACTATGAGAGAGATTTGGGATTTTCTCGTGGGGGGAAAAAACCAGATACAACCTCTGTGAAAGCTGGTACTGGACTTCTACAATTTTTGTTCATATTTTTACGTCTATGCACATCATGTCCACTAAAAACTTGGGATAGGCCTGAGCCTAATAAGTTAAACTTATTTAAATATGGAAAGGGATACTGCAAGCTTAAAAACATGATAAATATATAAAGGCAGGATAAAATGCTAAACTCGTTAAGATACTTGATACATTCTCTTGAATTTTGAGAAATCATAACTGAATTTTTTTCCAGTTAAATTTACCGAGTCTTGTCCTTATGATTTTCTGCTGTCAGTGCTCCACATTTGCTTTTACATTTATGGATATAATACAGCTCTCAAATGTTCATTTATATTGTCTTTCTGATTAAGACTTCAAAGTTTTTTGCATAAACTAAATTCCGTAAATATTTTTCCTGGAATGTGAATTTATGATATCATTTTGATACCATTTAACAGAAGATGAAATATTGAAGGAACTTGCTCAAGATTACATATCACACTTGAGCCATGACTAAACTTCAGGGATTCTGCTCTTCACATACATTTGCCTCCCAAGTCAGGAATGTTTCAATAACCATCTGTCTCCTTGCATGGAAATATTGTCCATGCATAAAATAACAAATATTTGTTAAATGTATAACAGTCCAACCATGAGTGTAAAAGAGAACAAAGAGATTTTAAAATAGGGGAACACAGTCTAATTTTATAGATTTGGTAGGAACCCTAAAAACAATTCCAGTAATAATAACTGTTGTCCTGGTACGTATCAAAAAGATAAGCAAATCTTTCCTACTACAGGATTAAAGTGATGAAACCTCTCCAAATACTCTCCTAGCACTCCAGGCTTAGTCACTTAAACAAATAAATGTGTTTGGATTCATACTATGTTTTCGTTCTTCCTGGTGTTTGGCACAGAATCAGAAACAGCAACATTTACATGTATTTTGGATTACTAAACTGGATGGTGTAATGCCTACTGTGCTCTGTATAACATGGAAGTGTCGTGGGTGTTTTTTGTTAAGTGAAAATAAGAAGTAGTAAGAATCTAATCTATTAAATATGATTCCTGGCCTTTAATTTTAATACTTCTTTAATTACATAGTTCGTATTCTGGAGATTAGGTGTCATTTATCAAGTGTTGGTATCTCCTGCAAATTAATTTTTCCTTTAGATGTGGTTGAATTTCTGACCATCTGGAGCTGTTTTTCCCTCTCTGAACCAGGTTTTGTTTTTATCCTTTTTGCTGAAGTTGTTTTACAGTTGCATTCCTTATAGAATTATTTTCTCAAGTACCTGTGCAAAATTTGTATGATTAATCTCCACAAGATGAAAAAGCACAGAAAAGTAACAGTTCCAGGGTGCTGACTTTGAGCTTTATACAGCTTTTCATTGAAATTTATTGAGAATAATTCAGAATAATATTGAAACTATCAAATGCCTCTGAACAAACACTGATGTGATTGATTGTCACTAACTACTGAGATAGATTTCCTGTATCACCAAAATTCAGCTTAAGGAGTGAAAGATGGCATGAGACTCCTCATGAGCTAGAGCTGACCTGCAGTGCAATATTTAGTTTCTGCAATGAAAACATGAATTATTTCTCGTGCTTCCATGCTCATGTTCTGCAAATGCTTAGATAGATGGGTTCGACTATTTGTGCCACTTATGGTGAAATCCTCGGAAAAAAACTATCACAGTTTCACATTTCAGATCCTCACATGGGAGTCAAGAGGAAAGGGACGGCTGTTTATATTCCTGCACACCAGCACTTCATCTGTTTGAGAAAGTAGTATTTTCTGGACTCATATTTGGTACTGCACTGTGTAAGTGTTTTGGAGCGAAGTATAGTAAGAAAATGAAGATGTGGCTGAAAGAATCTTTGTTCAAGGTTGGAAAGACTACCTGTAGCAGATTAAGTGTAGGAAAAAAAAGCAAGGAAACGCAAAGATACAATTTGTAATGCATATAAAAAACGAGAGACAGAAATTCATTGAATGCCTACTTCATAAAATCATGGAACAGTGTAGGTTGTAGGAAGGGACCTTGAAAGATCATCTGATCCAACCATCCATGTGAAAGGAAGCCCGGATTAGGTTATTTTGACCCTTGTCCAGCCGGTTCTTGAAAACATCCAGAGATGGGGACTCTACCACATTCCTGTGGAGGTTGTGCAACTGATTGACTGTTCTCACTGTGAAATTAGTTTTGATAGAATCATAGAATATGCTGAGTTGCAAGGGACCCCAAAAGAAAATGTATTTACCACCCTCTCGGTCTACAATTACACATATTTATTGTCTACAAATACATATGTTGAATTTCGACTTATCCTAATGAAATTTCAAATATAACAACTTTGTAATCTGGAAAAACACAATCGTCAGAATTAAATCCCTTTATTGAGATAAATATTGAGATTGAGATAAATTTGTGGTTTCTTCAAGAGGTTTTTGTTGCCAGCTGCATGTACGGTAAGACAGGAGTACAATTTTTTAATTGGGAAGTCTATCCACAGCCACAAAAATCAACACACATAATGAAACCTGTTATTTCAAAACAAAATGTTCCAAAGCAGCAGGAGCTGAAAACTTAGTTTAATGCTTTTCATATAGGGTTCTTCTGAAGCTTCAGAAATCTGCTGTCGCTTATACAACCTATCTTGGAAATTCATTTCAAACGTGTAAAAAGTTCCAGAAGCAGATTTAAAAAATCACTGCCTTTTATACTTTAAAAAAGAATGTGTGCCAAGGTCTTGACAAAATTCGTGGTCCATGTGTAATATGGAAGTACCACTATGTGAACATTTCATCCAGTGTATGGCCCTGAGATTAGCTCAGTTATTATAGTGTTGATCTGTGTGCAAGTCGAATTTGATACACTGCTATTTCATTTTAGGGTTCTATTTTTAGAACAGTCCAATTTGCAGAGAGATTAAGAATTTTATTAGAAACCTTTACCAAATTTCTTTTGTTACTCAACGTTTTTCAGAGTCTCTTTTTGCATGATTATTTCCTCCAGAAGACAGCTTAATCCGCGGGGAAATACACAGCTGTATTCAAGACAATAGAGAACCTCTTTGGAAAAAACCACAAATAGCCCCAAACTCCAACAAAACCACCAACACACAACCTCACGCACAGATTCATACAACCGTTGAAGCTTTTAGTTACTTTTCTATTATTCATGTCACTGTTTTGTTCCCATAATGAACATTTAGGACAAGACGCTGTTTAAAACGTGGTTTAGACAATTTTTTGATATGAGCTTTTCTTTTAGTCGCAGCACTTAACTGACTTGGACTTCAGTCAGTGTTTGAAGAGAGCCTACCACACTCAAAGAAATCTGTTCTGCCCACAAGAGTCTCCTTTTTGCCAGATGATGGCTTTACTGTTGTCTGAGTGCAGTGTGTCTTTCTGAATCAGAATCCTCTCATACTGGAAGGGAGAAAGCAGAACTTTTTGATTTCTTGGAAACTCTCGGCCTGCAGGTTTAATTTGCTGGAAGGGTGCTCAAGGTAACATGAGATTAGGCTTTATAGAAAACCTTGGGCAGAGTGGCAGGGAGGCGAATTGATCGTGAATAGGCCATATAATCTGTGATGTCCTCTGAGGAAGGGAGGAATTGGAGAAGCTGTGCATTAGTAGTTCACCAGCATATCAAAAGTGTGAGGAGCCAGAGCCTGGATTATTATCTCTTGACTCAGTCCAACGTTCAGGCACACACTCACATGCACACAAAAAGCCTGGTGGCTTTATAACTGCTCACAACTACTGTCAGTGCTGCCAGAAACCCCTCCTGACTTCCTGCAGCTCCTCTGCAGGAGCAGCATTCCTAATCTGACAGTGGATGCAAATCGTTAAGCAAAAGATTTGAGAGCTTTTTTAAGGAAGTAAATGCCTTCTTAAGTTTATCTGCACAAAGCCTGTAGTTCCAGATCACCGGTATTTCTGCTGTAAACGTGGTTTTAGCAGTGGATTAAGTCTCTCAGAAATAGATTATGTCCTGTATGCAGTCATTCAAGGGCTATGAGAATTTGTGTGGAATCCGCTTGAGCTAGGTTGGGATGTATATTTTGGCACTGAGACACTCACGAGGAGCATGAATAGCACATGTGCCAGAGCTGCTGATGCTTTAAAGCTCCAACACCAAGCAGGACAATAATGCTATTAAAAATATGTATTTTCTGTAATCCTTAAATCCCTTCTTAAGTGAGGAGCTCCAAGTGAGGTAGCTACTCTTGGCACTATTGTCATAATGCTGAGTAGTGTAATATTTTCTAAAATGAAGGTTAAATGAAAAGCCTGAACAAACTAAGCAGCTGAGAAATGCTGATCCAGTAAAATGTGCAGACTCACATTTTACTATGTATTTCAAGTGACCTTCACCAGTTCTGGTGTTCCTAAGAGCAGAAGAGGCATTTCCTTTGTACTTTGCCACCGGTTGTTACATTGTATTGCAGAGAAGTGTCATCTCTATAATACTATTATTGATTACATTAGTAAAGAAGCCCCCTCCACCCTTAAGCCCATGTTGGACTTTGTACTCCACAAATTCATAATCAGAAAAGGCTCCTTTGGCTGGCAATTAATGCTCTGACAAATGGAAAAGAGAGAATGGTTGGGGAGGAAAGCAGGCTCTTATCATCCCTCTGCAGGGAGCACCTGACACACAGAAGGGTGCCTTCAGTGCACCAGCTATGTATGTTGTTTGGCCAGCCACTATAAAATTTCTTCCTTATCAGATGTTTTATGTGCCTCCTCAAATTTAACATTCCTTTTTCTTTGATCGACTGGTGTTGCAAGTGTGTTCTTATCTGGGATGTTCCTGACATAAAAATGGCAGTTCCTGAGTTTCAAATTGAATTGACAATGAACCTGGAGTTCCTTGCCACAGAAATGTAAATGAGAAGTGCCAGTGTGAGCAGAAGATAAAGTCCATGTCTTCTGTGTGAGTCCACAGCAAATATTTCTCTGGCACCCACATCACTTATGCACTGCTCATTATGGGGCTAAAGATGTTGGTAATACACAACAATACAAGAAAGATAATCTTATCAAAAGAGAACAGTGTAATTAA
Source organism: Rhagologus leucostigma (assembly GCA_013397725.1). NCBI lineage: Eukaryota > Metazoa > Chordata > Aves > Passeriformes > Rhagologus > Rhagologus leucostigma. The sequence continues at coordinate 566,612 of VZTD01003963.1, forward strand.
TTTCAAATGGCAGAGACACCTCATCAGTATCATTTAACCCCAACTTTACTAAACTACTGTAGTGTAGTAATTAGCAAGGAACGGCTGTCACCCAGCCCGTGCAGTTTGTTCTGATATGAAGATCACATTTCCTTGACTGCCCTTAGTTAAGCTTTCTCGAACTGATAGTAAGAATAGTGGATTTGGGATTAGATCATGCTTTCTCTCAACTGTTGTTGCATTATGAATATGAGAGCATCTTTTCTTCTTATTTAAATTTCATAACTGTGTGAGTGCTTAAAGCTTGTTTTCAGGGTGAACGGAAGTTCTGGACCACTGAATTTAAACTATGTTATTGACTGGACTTGAATGGTGACTGGAGGTCCATACTAATGAAATATCAATTAGTCACAGTGGAGGCACGTTCTTTCAAGCATTTATAAATGGTATTTTTGTGCAAAAAATTCTGTGCGTTGACAGAAGCAAAGACACATGGGCTCAGGCAGATAATGACAGTTGCTGCAGAAATTGAGTAAAATCCTGGTACTAGTATGAAAAGTTTCATATTGTTTTGATGAATTAAGAATGTGCTGACAAGATTTTAATTTGCATTTAGCAAAAATTAAAATGCTGAGTTTTGCTCGTAGTAATTAGGTAGTCCTTCAGCTTTCAACACACATGTCCATAAACATAATTCTTTATCCTGCCAGATACTGAGCAGTCTGCATTAGACATTTTAATGGCCTTAAATTGGATGCTTAGCATAAGACCTGGAAGTTGGTTTAGGTGCATATTTATAAATCTTTGGCTTGTGCTGAGACGGAAAGAATCTGAATGAACCTTTTACCACATGGATTTGGGAAATGTGTCTGTGTGTGAAAAATATGTTTTATGCATTGCTAGAGTTTGGTTTATGTGCATGTGCCCTGGTTCAAAATAACACAGAATGCCAGGTCTGGGTAGGAAGCTCAGAGCTCTGTTTTGTCCCTTTTCAAACAAGGGCATTTGTTTGTGGGGGTCAGAAATAAATGGAAAAGGAAGTTTGTGATTTGTTTTTTAATTGAACGTTTGAAAAAGTTCTATGTTAGCACTCCTAGAACTGATGCAATTGCAGTCCTGGACTAGCAAGCTAGAAGAAATTCTTAATATTTTGGGGAAACATTTTGGTCTCTTGTCTCCTCAGAAAGAAACACTAATGTATTGACCCTTTTAATGGAATATATTGATTTTCACATTTTTTCTGGAGGGAAAACTTTTCATCCAGATACAATTCTCAGGTTGAAGTAGAGATCCAGCATGAGTTGGAAAAGGATTTATATCTGGATGGGAAGGAGAAGGTTCGGGTGTCTGAGCCATTAGAACAAGGATTGCACCAGAGAGTTTTGTAGCCCTAAAACATGCTTCTCCACACAGCACCAGTCTCCTTCAGGATAGATTTCACTCAGCCTCTTCTTCTTGCATCCCTCTGCTTTATAAAACCAGTAAAACACTTCACTAGATCAGCAGGGACGAGGCTGGCTTGGTAACTCAGGGAGAAAGTCATCAAAATAAACAGAGCAGAGAGTTGAGGACACATCAGTGCTTTCAATACCTGACTGCCAAGCCAGTTTTTCCCCTCGGTTCAGGATATACGTGAGGTAGAACAGATCAGGAGAGAGACTGGCTGAAGGCTGCTCATTTTGTAAAATGTTTCACTGATAGTGAACAGCCCAATTCAGAACAGATTTATGAATCTACGTCTTCCAGATCACAAGCAGAGTCTTCAATGCTTGTCTCAGAGCACACGCTAATAGAATGTCTCAGGTTTCTGCAAGATAAGTAGGATAAATAGCTAAATAAGTTTTGTCTTCTGATCCCGCTGTGCAGCTGAATGAAAACATCAAAAATTTTTTTGCAAACCAAGGTTCTTTTTTTTTAGCACCATTTAAATTTCCTTTTAAATTAACTGTGCCACAATCCCTGGAAACATGGAAAAAATACTCTGGTGTAGAAGATGCAATCGTCAAACTGCAGCTCTGCCAGATTTGTTTTTGTTCTGCTTCCTGGGTTCTGTGAGCATCAATGCACCGAGCTGGGAGATCTTTGATAGAATTTGGCTGTTCTTTCTACGAAAGTGAGACAAAGGCTTGGTACACAGGGGGCCACTCCAACTTTATGTCTTCCATGGATTTCCCTGGCTTAAATTCTAGTTGACTCTCTAAGCTACTTTTCCATTTAATTTGAGCAATTGGTGCATCACAGAAGAGGCTGAAGGTCTGGAATCTCAGATTTAACCTCTTCCTAAAGAACTGCTGTTTATGAAGGCTGAGACCAATTGGAGGTGTGACAAGCTGTTAAGGATAATAAGCATGTTATCATAGAGCATTTAATATATTGTTTTGAAAAAGGAACTCAACGTCTGTATCTCTGCTTCACAGAATACACTAAAGTGATTTGAGAAAAATTGTTTAGCAATACAAGCCACGTCTCACTTCCAGTCAAGGATTATATGCACATTGCCTTGCTTTATATCACTTTCTTTTATGAGGCTGCAAAAGCATTTTGTTCTTTAAACAACTTTCCAATGCTTTTTATCTATCTAGAAAATCAGGTTAAAATGTGCTCTTTAATGTGAGGTAGCTAATTGCATTATATATATCTGGATATAGTGGTGGGAAATATATTTAGGAATTAATAGCAGTTTTCTCTCTTTCCAGAGAAATGTCTGTATTATAGACTTGAATGAAAAGCCCTAGCTATACACACTGAACAAGAAATATACAAAATCCTTAAACTTTTATTTTTTTCAAGTGATTGTTATCTAAAAATTGTTGATTTCTATACAATATCCACTTCAGCAAGCAACGTTTCTCCCGGGCTAAAGCACTTGAGACATCGTCTATCAAAAGCTGTTTTTCACTAGATTGGAATAGTGGCTATTTTTTGCCAAATAAATAATGTTCACACTGAAATAGTTTGACAGCAGAACACTGAGTATAAATAATGTCTCTGTGGAAGTATTCCACAGAGAACCCTGCATGGATCTTTGTTGAGGTTTATTGTGGTTATAGTCTCATCTAAAATGCGTGTGTTAGTTTTGTCATCTTGGAAGAACTGTTGGCACTCTGATCCCTCCATTACATGGAAGACAGAAATGAGAAATCCATGAGAGCCTGTGAGAGCCCTAAGTGGCTGTGCTCCATTTTTTTTTATTTTTCAGTATTGGATTTTATTTTCTATGGCTGCTATTTTGGGTTGGCCTTGGCTCACGTGTAGGGAACTGGCCAGAGAACTGCTCTGACTAACACTGACTCTGCTCCCAGGGGACCTGCTGAGGGTCATCACAGCACAGCCTTCATCGGTGTCCCCATCACTGGTTATTAGTCTGGTTTAGGGCTGCGATGGGACAGCTCCACTTCCTAATCCTTGGAACAAAGTTTTGGAAGGAAAATGTCTTTATTTTCATTTTACAATCATAAAATTTACTCTTTTTTCATCTCTTATTTCATGCTTCCTAATTTAAAATATGCTTAGACCATAAAACTCCCTCTCATTTCATAGAGAAGCAAATTCATTTCTTTAGCTACTGCCTGAATATACTGAAAAAAACCCATAACCCACAAATTAATGTGTTTGAATTGGTCAGCACAGGGTCTGACCTCAGTAAATTCACTCTAGATTTAGGTCTAACTTGATTAAATTGTACATTAAAGTGAGCCAAAAGTCCTGTTTCTTTGAACTAAAATTTTCAATCTTTCCCAGAATCCTTATCCATCACTTCAAATGTTATAAAAATGGTGTAGACTGGACACCAAACGGTGGGAATGAAGTTAAGCCATTTGTCATGCAAAGCACAGAGTGACTCGTTGCTTTTGTACAAAACGTCACACGAAGTTCTTTTACCCAATTTCCTTGTGCTGGTGCCCCTGGCGCTGAGATTAATTTGTATGCTCTGATGCTCATGCCAGGGCACTCTCTTTGGCAAGAGCCAGCTGGGGTACTTTGAGTCCTTGTGTGCCAAGGTATGAAAAGCAAGTTCAGTCTTCAAAATAACTCCCAGTTTCTGGTGAGTGTTGTTGGATAGTACTGGATGTGCTAAGAAGCTAGAATATTTGAAGGGATTTCAAAAGGTTTTTTAAGATTTTGTCCTTTCCCTGCTGGAAATTAGTGTTTGCAAATTGCTTTTTAAACATGAAATGAGAGAATTTTCCTTAGTCGAAATAGCTACTTAAAGGAAATTATTGATCGAACACAATGAGGTTTATAACTGTGAGAATAATGACAGTTTTCTGACCCTAATACAGTTTCTCCGTTAGAGATGATAAAACTGGGAATATCTGGGAAAAGCTGAATTATCTGCCAACCCCCCCCTAGTAATGCAGTCTGATAAAGTAGCTTGAATCAATTTATCAAACTGTTTTCATAGAGATGTTAATGTTGCAGTCAAAGAGGAAACTTCATTGGAAAAAAAGATGAACCTTTGGGCTTTAAGCCCCCTCTTAGTGACTACTTAGATGAGAACTGCCTCAATTCACAACAGTCTGTGCTCATTCATCTCTTGAGTTTTACGGACAGCTTTAACTTAATTGGCCATTTTCATTTTACAAGCGTAAGTCTTCAGTGTAAGCTTTATAATTCAGCATGCTATAATTTTAAGTTAACTAAAAGTGGTTCAAAAGCAAGAAAAATATACAGTATAGCATTTTACATTTACTAAATACTGTTAAGTGACTGTTATCTGTTTCTGCCAACACACATAATCTCTTTACTCTTTTCATACATATTAAGTAAAGAAGAAATAGCTGTTTTGTTAGTCTTCCTATAGCCGGGCTTGGGCAGGAGAGGCTGTTTAGTGTGAAAGCTGGCTGTGTGTGGTGCTGTATCTTTACTGCACTTCAGGCCCTTGTCACACTGAACTGCTTTCTTTCTCCTTTTGTTTGAGTTGTGCCTCAGAACAGACCCTGCAGCAGCCCTGCAGATCCCGCCTGCCCTGCAGTACGTGTAGTATAGTTCAGGTTTGCTTAGGCTGAACAGCACCACACAGCAGATTCTTGATAGCAAAAATTTTTTTGCTCAGGTAATGATTACAGAACTAAATTTGATTTCTAATTGCAACTTTGTGGGACATCTACGTAAAGATTGTGCTAGAAGTTACCAGAACATAGTGATAATCTACAAGTGTATTTTAGCAATGCTTTTCTTCAATAGAGCTGCACTTTTCTCAGTGCTTCAGAGAAACCCTAACCCTTATCAGACCCAAACCCTTATCAAATCCTAGCCCTAACCCTGATCTGACCCTAACCCTTACAAATCCTAACGCTAACCCTGATCCGACCCTAACCCTTATCAAATCCTAGCCCTAACCCTTACCAGACAACTCCAGCCTTGTGGTGCATTGCTAAGGATGGCCAATCTTACAGAGAGCCCAGCAGTGCTCAGTGGTTCTATACAGCCTTGGATCATAGACTGCACCGAGACTGATTACTGACACTGCAGAAAAAGTCCCAGTTCTGATTCTTCTGGTTCTGAGCACAGATTCTGAGAGAAATGCTGTGTCCTTCAGTCAAAGAATGCGGTTATGTGAAGCACATCTTTGAGGTAGGGTTTTTAAATTGACTTTGTACATCATTAGTTTTACGTTCTGTATAATAAGCTCTGTTCTAGATTAATCCCTAAAGGCCAGATATTATTGCTGTTACATATACCCAGTGTTCTTTTTATAACTGGAAAGTTTCCTCAAGGAGAAGGCAGTTTTGCAACATTCATACTAGCTCTTCCAAAGAAGAATCTGCTCACAAAGATGCTTATCTTGTGAACTTTTAGCTGTGTTCTTTTTTTTACTTCTGTTGTTCCAGTAGAATGCATCTGTTTCAGTGGGTGGAAAGTGATGATGTGTCCACAGAACGAGAAATGGTGCTGAAGGTCTTAGCCAGTGGTTTCAACTGAGGAAGTGGACACAAGCCAGTAGAGGGTTTATGTAACTTCATCTCCTTTTGTACTCGGTACAAATCCCTTTCTTTGTGACGTATGGTATTTTGAATTTTTTTTTAAAACTTTTTTCAATGCTGGTATAAATTTATGGCTAGAGAGATAAACTGCCTGGTTTATTTGACTAAGAGTTTATAGAAACCAGAAACAGCACGCTCTGTCACTCAGCATAAATTGTTCCAGTTCTGAGAAAACCAATTGTTCCTTTCTTTAACAACTAAGTAGTTATCCAGTTCTGCTTTTCAGGAACACCCAAAACTTGTCCTCAACCTCATCAGTGTTTGGAATATGCAAAGAATGTAAGACTGAGCCTGGAGCTGGTAAAATTTCCCTTGTAATATTCTTACTTTCACATTTGTAGATTTACCCAAGTTCAGCCAAATTCTACTTGTTGTGACACTCCTTCAGATCCCAGTTAACTCCAGGAATCTTGTTCAGGATTTACACTAGTTTCCCTGAAGGAATAAATTGGTCCAATAATACCACAATCATAAAGGAAAAAAAAAAACCCACCAAAACCTAACTAGAATATTAAAATCTAATGTCATTGCATTTGTGGATTCAAAAGGATAAGTCACATAGAAATCCCTCCCTCTGAGGGTTCAGATTCTTTAGCCAAGTGTTTATTTTTCAGTTTTAGGATTTTTGTCCAACATGTGGTTAATTTGCTGGCCCATTCTTGAAAATGTAAGGCTTCCCATTACAGATAACCTGGGGTTTAGAAGCTACAGTTTTGCAAATGCTACGTTTTAATCTGCGTGCCTTTCTCCTGCCAAGTCTTTCCTTCAAGCCTATGTGGTCTGACTTGAGTCCAGAAAAAAAATCAGGATTGTATTACATGTCTCTTTTTTCCCCCAAAGCTGGCCAGGATACTACTGCTTTTCTCCTGTGTTACATGGGAGTGTAATAATATCATCCACCGCCCTAAAATATCATGTCATTTGTAATCCTGGTGTATAAATCAGGATTCCCTTCTTATCACACCTAAGAAACTTTTTATAAAGAATTGAACCTCCATGGATATGGAAAGAAACCCCCTATCTTTTTGACAAATAGATTTGAGATGGTTTATCTGAAATCCTAGAATCTGGAAAACTCTTGTGTTTATTATATATCATAAAATGACTTTCTTTAATCATCCCAAATCAACTGGCATTTGAGCCTTCCCAACTAATTTAGGAGTTCTGTACTGTATTCTGTCAGCATTAGGCATCTTTACTGAGAAAGCTTCTGTCCAATTTTTCTACAAAGGAATGCTTTTTGGAAGACCTTATGATTTTATGCTCAGTATTTTCCATTGCATAACTCTTCTGCTTTGATGGTTAGTGATGCAGGAAATCGTGATGTAGCCTTGAGGCTCAGCCACTTCCTGTTCTTAAGGATTATGTTCTAAAATGCAACCAGAACTTTCAAATTAGTTTATTATAGGCATCTGTGTTCCTTGAGAAAACTCTTGCTAATTTGCAGGAATTAGGTAGGCAATAGAATAAAAAAAACATTTCCGTTTTCATTTGCTGCAACTGGAACAAGGATGTGCTTCAACATAATGACTATCTAGAATTCAAACACATATTTCAGGTTCTGCTCTTGCCGCCAAGTCATAAATTTGACTTGTAGTAACTACTCGCAGCTGCTCAAACTCCTTTCTTACGTTGTTGGATTTGGTTTTGATGTTCCTGGTGATTCCATTCACTATCGGTGGAAAAAGCAGGATGGATTCACCTGGAGATAAGAATTTACTTAACGTGCAAATGCACTTGGGTAGGTCTACAATGATGACTGCTGGACGAATGATCTTTAGGGATATGAAAGCAGCTAAGTTTTTATTAACTGAAAATAGTGATTTTATACTTGGAGAGCACCAATTCATTTCAGTTGGGCTTCTCAAGAAACATCCATTGATGGAGTGTGTGACAGGCAACAGCTAAACTAGATTGGGAAAAAGTTTCATTGGTCATTGTGGAATAGCTTCTATCTGATCAACCCTATTCATACTTACATGTAATCACATAACCTTGACCTCAGTTGAACATATTCTTAGTTTTCATCCAAGAATGTGGGTTATACTGCAGCAGCGCCTTGCATCTGACAAGGGAGCCAGTGTAATTTGTACAGTAATTTGTAATATTTCCATTTTTTTTAGAAAATCTGTCCTTTTAAAGAACTTTCTGATGCCCTCCTAAGAGCCTTTTCAATGGGAATTATCATGCTTTTGTATGACGTACGATAGCATTTTATTGTGTATGAGATGGTATAAAATCACTCATTCTTCTCTCAGAGCTGCCACCAAAATTGGGTTTTGATTGAGAATGAATTACTGTGAAATATGGATAAAAGGTCAATTGATGTGGTCCTGAAATAATTAAGGCAACCTTTCTGACAGATAAGTAGGCAGTTTTATTTCTTTATTTCGCTGTTGCAGGAATAAGGCAGATGGAATAAGTACAGCTGGTGGCCGAAACAGAACTGTAGATTAGGGATTTCTTGGTGCTCAACTTACACGCATTAAATTGTATCCAGCAGAAGTAGAAACTCTGCAGTCAGCTTAAGCCTCCACCAGATCCCACGCTTCCCACTGCTTCCCGTTAATTAAAACCCAGCAAATGTGCACATTGTGTTTGGTTACACAGATTCTACGAAGCGTTAGAAAACTTGAAGCATATTAATGACTTTAAATTTAAAACTCATTAGCCACTGCCCTATTGACCAGCTAAATAGAGTTTCTCAGCACTCCTCTGGGCCAGTGCCACTTAATTCTGCCATGGAAATACAGAAATGTTTGTTGGCTTAGCTAAAAATGTTTGGGAATGCTGGCAGTATCCTTGGGTGAGATTGCGAGGATGCCTGCTCACTAAAGCAGATCTGGCCCAATTAAAGGTATTGCCACCCTTTTTTTAGAATGCAAAGGAGTATTTTTTTGTCAAAATACTTGTTTAAAGTTATGTTTACTGCCAGAAGATTTTATTTTTTTAAACCTTTTTATTCAGTAAATGTGTGTGTGTGTGTGTTGTTAGAACCAGGATTCTGAAAAAGCCCTTTCAGAGCTGAATCTTGCTATAAATTGATAAATTAAGCTTCTTTCTCAAAATGGTAAGGTTTGTAATTCATTGCCTGCATGTTGACCCGATGTTGTGTGAATTGTGGCTTCATCAAATGAAATAGGACCACTGAGCATTTTGAAGAGAAATTTTGCAATATCAGAGCATTGCCTGTTTCCAGATAAAACTTAACAGTTTCTGATGAAATTTCTTCGAGATCTGATGAACAGAAGGCTTAAACTACAATCCCTGAAACACATATGCAGTGAGAAGGCTATTTTGACGTGACACCTTTAAGTAAAATCCTTAGAACACCAGTTCCAAATCAGCCTCTCTGGTTTTTGACTTGTACCACTTAAACTTTTCAGTTAACCATCAATCGATCAAAAAACCAAAAATGTCTGTGTTTTGGACTAAATAATGGATTTTAAGTTATCTGAAATTATGAATCTTTTATTATTTTCAGTTCATTAATATTTACAGGAAGCTCCAGTAATCAGGATCCACAAAAAAAATTATTTGCAGCAATGCTCAGAAAGGTCTGAATTCTCTTTACCTAGAACTGACTTATTCTTCTGTCTTTATTTTGTGAGCTTTTTGTTTTCAATTCAGTGAGCAATCTGCATGCTATAAATAAATTCACCGAAGTAGTGCTGAGCTAAGCAGAGAGAATTATAAATATTCCACTCAAAGTAAACATGAACTGACAAAACACATTCGAGAGACGCTGGCCATGCACATCCTTATCTTTTCCCATTCTTCTCTTTCAATTTCCCTAGATCATAGATGAAGAAGAAACACAGTTCATGAGCAATTGTCCCGTTGCTGTGACTGAGAGCACACCTAGAAGGAGGACACGCATCCAGGTGTTTTGGACAGCTCCTCCCACCGGGACAGGCTGTGTGATTCTGAAGTAAGTATTTTAACACGCATTAAAGTAAAGCTCGGTTAATGAGTCTAATATTTATTGGAATCAATGGAGTCCTTAATTCTTTTTTCTCCTTGGATGTATTTGACCAAGTTTAGTTCTACTTGCACAGTGAAATGTTAGCGATTTAAAACCTAAATACGCAAAAGTAACTCCAAGCCTTAAGTAAGCATCAAGTCAGTAATTCTAATTGAACTTGTTAGCTCTTCATTTCACATAAAAAAATCTAAAAAATTCTTAATTTTTAGGATCAAAATTGCATCCATCTGGTGAGTAAAAACCCTGCTCTGAGCTGAGATGAGTAATAGGAATGTTCTGTAGAGTCATGATTGTCTAAATGGACCTTTATCAGTAAAACCAGATCTGTTTGTTTAGAGGTGAATGCTTTAATTTTAGAGCTAGTGATCATTTACTGACATTTTACTATTATTCCGCGGTCTCTGTGTAACCATGCTTTTCAAGCACTAGATAAAAGTAACTCTATGTAGGTTCACTTTGCTGTAGGGTCACTCATTGGTCTGTAGAACTAAAGAGTGCCAGAGAAACGTTGTCCTGTCTCTTAAGACTTTGTTTACTGTATTTAATTGGACAGATTGGTCAAATATTCATGGACAATTGGGATTTCTTTGCTTGCCTTGCATCCATGTCTGGGAGAAGCCTTAAAAATTGCTAAGATGTGCCCTGCAGCAGACCAAAGTGTTTCAAAGAGGCTTTTCAGTGCAGGGGATAGTGACTTTTAGGCTTTTAAGGGAACACTATCACAAAGGTTGTGCTGAAGATAGTTCAGACCAATTCAGGAGAATGTGTTATTAAAATTGCAATTGATTTCTGGACAGGCTGTGAAATTGCCACCAGCAAAAATGGTCTGTGTCTGCTTTCTTCTCACCCTGAGCTTCACTTCTCCTCTTGCTGATGGGCACAAGACAGACACTCCACTTCCACATCTGTGAGGGTGATTTAGTCCCCAGTCTGGCTGTGGAACAGTCTCAGATCCTTGGCAGTGTGCTTCGACTTGCTGCTTCTTAGTTTCAGTGTAATAATTTTAAGAATCATCTGGTTTAATGTGTACTAAAGCAGCTCAAGAATATACTTACAGTCTTTTCTTAAGCTCAGTACAGACAAGTGTGCATCAGGCTGCAACAAAACCTGTTATAAGTTGTGCTATGTTTATAGATGGAATTTTTTGAGAGTTCTTTTGGCAATCCAGAAGATTCCTTGAGTGTTGTTGAGCTTTTTATCACTAAAGCTCCTTGGTCTTCCCCCCAGGACTGACCCCCTCTTAGCTGCATAACCAATACTGCTTGAGGCACTTGCTATTTAAGTAAATTAATAATAAGGTGATGATGCTTTATACAGCTTTTTAAAGAGACAAGATTTAAATTTTAATCCAGTAATGATATTCAACAACACAAGTTGATGGATTTTTTTTTTTTTGCATTACTGTCCTAAATAGAATTGCCATTACCAAAAAACATATTAACTAAGATCTATACTTTCTCACTGAAACTCAAACATCTGTGGCTGAAGTCAGTTCAGGGGCCTGCCTGGGTCTTCTCGGAGAAGGAATGCACCAACTGCAGGATCTTGATAAGTGTTTCTTCTCTCTCCTCACTGCCAGTCAGGCCATGCTGGATGTTCAACACTGATTTTTTTCTGTGAGGTACTCGAATTCCTGCAGAAAAGTCAAGAGAGGCTACAAAATGTAACAGACAGAACTGCAGTTCTCTGCACATGAAAGTCTGAAATTGCCACTGCCTGAAAGAGTGCACAGAGTGAACCAGTGGCTTACAACCTTCTCAGGCTGCTGGATATGCATCAGTAGTGCCAATAAAGAGCTAGATTAGCTGACCGGTACCACTTCTCATAATCCATTCTGGAAAATAAAAGAGTGGCTTGGAAATGTAGGCTCCAGGAAAATAAAAAAGTTTGATGTTTTGACCACCTATTTACAGTTTTTTGTGGGTGTCTTTGGTGTGTGTGTGCTGCTGAAAAGTGAAAGGAGGTTGCTAAATACCTTTCAGGGAAAATTATATGAGAAATACAAGCTTCCTCCCAGTGATTGCTTTATTGACCTCAGAGGGTAACAGCTCCATGCCCAGGACTGTTCAAAGAAAGAATGACCATTATTAAGAGTCGCTAGTGCCAGAAATTAACATCATAATGTGGCATTTGTTTGTGCAGCAGTGCAGTCCTCCATGGCCCCATACATAGCAATCACTGATGGGGTTTGGGCATTAACAACATTTACATTTTCTCTTTTCATAAAGATTTGATGGCATCTGAATTAGAGTTTGTAGTCAGCCTTCTTCATAAACCTTCTTTATGGTCAGCTCCCATAGAATAGCATGGAAATGCTGGAAATAATTATTGGTACAATAGCATTGGGAAGAATTATTTCTGAATTATTTTAGATGATAAAAGCAAAAGTCTAAAAGCAGGTATTGTTTTAAAGAGTTAAGTACAAACTCATAATGGAAAAATTCCGAAACCTTGAACTTTAGAGGAAACAAACTCTCTGTATTTTTCTTTCTTCTGTATGTGATGGGAGTGCAAATATTTTTTTTAATTATCAATACATATCTGTTTCAATCATTGCAGACAATGATAACTTTGTTTTAGAACTTCCAAAACAGAATGGCAGCATTCTGGAGCCTGTTCTGGATCATGAGGATATACTTTTTTCACTGTGCCTTGATCTACTGCCTTCAATATATAGAAAAGTTAAATGTAGTCACGAGTTAGACGTAACTGATCCATAAAAATTTATTACAGTTTAAGTGCCAAATAAAGAGTTGTTTGTTTCTTTTTTTTGTTTGTTTTGGTTTGGTTTTTTTCCTAGTGGTATAACTAAATATAGAGTCTTCCAGGAAGCTTTTCCTGGGCTAGTAGTAAGGTTTGGGAACAGTTATTTTTCTGTATTTTGTGAAATCTGGTAGCTTTGGTAGAAACCCTCGCTCAGATTTGGGTAGTAGCCTTCCCAGTGCTTTCTAGGCATGGTGCACGTGATCAGTGTGGCTGTGGCAAGCACAAAATGACAAAGACAAATGGGAATCTGTAGCTGTAGGGTTCAGTAAGGCATCCTAAATCATTTGGCACATGTACACACATGTGTAATCCTAGCTTTCTGGGTGGCTGCAAAATACAGAGTTTAGGGGAATAAACATGTTTGAATTTGACTTATTGTCACTACCTTGCTTTCTAAAACATCTCTTTCTGTGTGAAGACTTAGAATTGTGAGAAGAAAAAAATAAGAAAATGGATTAACATACAATGTTGTACTGCAATTGTTTAATTGAGAATAATTCATGTGTTTTCTTCATTCCCAACAAGAGACGACAGTGAAATACCCTAAAGGTTTGAATCCTTCGGGACTCTACTGAAACCGCCAGCACTAAATATGCTTCTGGGATGCAAGCAATAGCTGAGGTTCCATTTATCCACACACTTAGGCCTGTGCCTGAGTCTCACTGAAGACACAAGATAAAAGAATTTTATTTCACACACTGCTTGAGAGACCCTCAAGCTTTAAGCCCTCTTTCCTGTTTGTCTATTTGGACCTTCCAAGCCATCATGCTGTGCACAGTCTACTTGTTTCTGTGTTCACAGTGCAGCCTCTTTCTATCCCTGTTTTCTTTCCCTTGTTTCCTGTGATTGGTCGCACACCAACGTGTCACATGTCAATATGGGCGGGCCAGGTCATTCCTTCATCTTCTGATAAAAGTTTCTGTTTTAAACTCTACCTAATAGGTTTCTGAGCTCTTCAGAATGCATTTGCTTTCTGGGACCTTTGAAAAACCTACTGTTAAAACTTTCTTGAGAAGACTTTATGTTCATTTTTGCCATGTGCAATTTATACAGAAAATAATTACCATAGACAATAGAGCAGGCAGAGCCTGGTGGTATTTGTATCATCAGATGGAAATAGAGAAATTTTCAGCGTTTTTGAACAGATTTTGGTCAATCTGTTTTAACATATTGTTGAAGTGAGTGAAAACTGTTTTAACTTTTAAGAAACACCTTTTTTCTGCATGTAAACTTTCATGCTTGGTTTAGCATATTCTACTTTTTATGAAAAGTAGAACAGTACACATGGATTTCGTTTTATCTGACAGGTAATATTCAGAGGCTGTGCTTAATTCTATAAAAAAACCTCCAAGTAATGGAGATTTATCTTGTTAAACAAAGAAAGTCTAAAGTATGGATTTCAAATAGTTATTTGCCACATTGACCATAAAAAGGACTATAAATGTTTGTTGAAAGCCTCTTAGCAGTGATAGAAAATCACCTCTTTTAGGTTGCTTTGAGCCCCAGGTTTCTAGATTCACCTGGTTTCTTGTATTCCTCAAGCCAGTGTCTCAGCTGAGTGTGGTACTGAACAGGTGGGTGAAGGTCTGACACAGGTAACTGGTGGGAAATACAGAACAAACAGTTTTCTGCAAGTCCTTTAGAATTCTGTAATAGAATACAAGAGTGAAGAAAATTTTGTCAAGTTCTTAGCTTGTCACATATTAAAATTTCATGGTAGGGAGAATCTTGTTAGTATCCAAATTGAGTAAATCTATCAGCTGGTGTAGATCTCATGAAGAGTCAAGTACTGTGAGATGGTAATTATCTTTCCCTCCTTTAGCATTTTCTGATTTTCACCGAGGCTGAGATTAATTGTTAAATGCTGTAAATGACGGCCACACGCAGATAAGTTATATTCAATTTACCATTTAGAGAAGAAACCACAGTTTGTGATTGGCTCGTGAAATAATTGAATTCTCAGACAACTCATGTGACTTGTATGGTAAATGTAGCAAAAGTTCCTGCAGACAAGTTATTTATTTCTGCTATACATATCGTGCTTAAACAACCAACAAATTATAATCTGGTATCTGTAAATACTGTTCATTACCATTAGTACTTGAAGAAATGCACTGTGTTCATCATACTGTCTCTGCTGTTTGTTTCTGGAAATGTGTTCTGAGCCATCTCTAGGGAACTGTTTCATAGTTTTTGAGGAAAAGTGTGGAGCTTCTTGTTTTCCTGAATATGTAATTATCTTCATGATTTTAATTACACTGGGTCCTGTTTGCGTGTAATCAGACAGCAGAGGAATTTTAAAGAATTGCAGCCTTCTAAGTAAAAACTGCGGCATCTTTAGTGTATATCAAGCATGTTTTGGCAAAATCTTTTAGATAGTTTTGCTACTGAAACAAAGCTGCCATGTCTATGAGGACAACTTCAGTTCTATTCCATGGGTCTAAGCCCTGGATGTAACACTCAGTTTCCAACCTCCAGGTGGATTCTGCCCGTCCTCTTCCTCTCAAGCTTCAAAGCTCTGAGGGTGAATGAACTCCAGTTAGAACTTTTTGAACATTTACCTTTGGATTTCTTGTAACTTCAAGCATTCTATTCATTCCAGTCACTTGGCCTGTCACTCCGAGTAAACACTGTGCTGAAATGTGTTGTTGGAGAGACTAAAAGAAGAACCAAATGTCTTAAAACCTCAGGAGTTCATAACTACATATACACCCTGAAACTGTCCTGGTATGCAGCCAAATTTCTTCTCTGCACTCAAAACTCACAATGAGATCCCTGGGCCAGAAACAGAGCACGAGGCACCTGGATAACAAGGCCCAAAATCCACAAGAGCAGTTCTGTGGTGTGTAAATTAATATGTGACCAAGTCATTAACACTGCATTGTTTATGAGGAATGCCAAACTGAGGTGCTCAGAGTAAAAACGTGCTTCAGAATTAATCTCTCTTACTGAAAGTGTTGTTAATTATGATTCCCACAAAACCAATATTGCATAAATTTGCCTCCAACAGAAAGCAGTTCCAGTTCCCAGACTCCTTTACATGGGTGGAAGCTGCAGTGCGTCTGAAACTGTTGCCAGTCATATAAAAGTGGCATCTGACAGAGGATGACAGAGTTGAACCTAAAAAACAATAAAGAACAAACAATTACGTACAGTTACAGCTGAAAATTTGTTTGCTACTTTTCATGCTTGTCCTAAATCCCTCATCAGTATCAATGAGCTGACAGAGGGAAGAGAAGTTGGACATGGTTTTAATTTATTTAGGTTACTAGACTAAGCTGGTGAAGTGCTCTAAGTAGATTATTTGCTCCTCTCTGAAGTTTTCACCACTAAAACATTTCCTTTTCTTTGCTTGGCTCTACTTACCCCAAAACATAGAATTTTTCTTGATTTGTTGGGATACTTACTTGATTAAAACATAGCTCAATTATTTCTCCATATATTTAATTGGATGTTTATGTAAATGCTTTATGTGGAATGTATTCTTTAAATCAAGCACCCTATTTGCTACAAAAGATGTGAAATTATGATCTTATGTATTCTTTTGGGATTCCTGAAAACTTACGGGTTGTACTTGAGGGAGAGGCATGGATTTACACTTACTGAAAACTCACACTCTCTATTTCGAAGCAGATGAGTACAGCTGGCACATAGCTGACGAGCTATGAGAAATTCACTATAAAATTATGCCTTTAAATTTTCCAGGTGTAAAAGCTAACAACAAAGAAACCTGGCTTGTTTGAACCAGATATTAAATTTTTTATTCAGTCTTTTTCATTCATCCTCTCATATTGTCCAGACACTTCACATCAACATTTTTACCTGACTGTTTATTAGAATACTAACAGTGGAGCAATTGAGCACAGTGGTAAAGCATTTACTGACAGCTTTTCATTATAAGTAAATATAACAGCCAAGGAAAAAGAGAGACCAACCTTGCCTTCCTTGCCTAGCAAGAGCTCTCTATAGCAATCTGTTTATGGAACAACAGAAGGTAACAGTTCTCATATTATAAATATCTTTATTCTTTTTCCTAGTAGAATCAATGAGTCTGCTGCATGCAGAGAAATTATAAAAAATTCTGTACTAATAGTTTTTTAAAAAAGGTAAATCTTTATCTTCCAGTTAAATACCACATAACAGCAGCAATAGCTTCTGAAGTTCATTTTTGATATAGATAATAGCAGTATAGCTTAATATTTCATAGTTTAAATAGAATATTTTATATAGACACTTTATGTATTTCTACACAATTAAGATAGCAAACCAAGATATCTCTGTGCATCCTAACAGTCCAGAGAACAAATGAAACCTTTGCTAGATAGAAAATGTGCAATTTTGCACAGGCGATCCTTCTGATGTGCCTTTGTTTTGCCCCATTCTTCACTTTTAGGAGATGTAACAGAAAGGTGCCTGGCTTTGAATGGCCAGGGACATAGATTGGGAGTGAATAGATTTGGGTCCATTCTTGTCCTTCTACGCTGAGTTATTATGTACAGCTCAACTCGTTTTTCAATGCTTCTGTTTTCTCGAGAGCAGCTTGAGGCCAGTGACTCTTCCATAAACCGCTGCAGGATAGAAAAGTTTGTATTGCGTCCTGGTTCCTCAAAAATCAATTAAATATTTTCTTCATCCAGCAATTTTATTTTTTTTTTAAACAGGTAGGACAAAAGTTTAAACTTTTCAATGAAACTAACTTAGAACCCTATATTTTTCTATAGTTGAAACACCTACAGAGAGTTTACTTGTGTTAGGAAGAAAGAGTAACTTGCATTTCTATATAGCTTCTATATTTATATCAGCTCTAATATTAGGTGTAAAAAATGCGTATTTCATCTCAATATATATGGTAGCAGCCCCCTGAATCTACTGACACATCTACATTTAAAAAGCCATTTCACTTTCATTTTGTCACGGGTTTAATATTGTTTTTTTAACTTCACAGTGGGAGCACGTGAATTTGGAAAGTGTTATAAATGGATTTTCTTGTAATTTTGTGTTCTTCTAGATAATCTTTCTTTTTTATGGTGCAATTAATAAAGTAATCCTATATAATCTAGTTAGATTCATTTGTATGTTGTTTTGTTTGTAAAGATGCAGTGTTGCAAAACAGCTTCATGGTTTTGCTACTCAAGGATGGGTTTATTCCTTGAGAAGAGCAAAGCAATAGAAAAACAGTGAGAAAAACAGAGTAAGGAGAAGGGTGGTGGTCTTTCCTCTAGCAACAGGGAGGATGTAGCTATGGCTTTATTATGAAAGATAATATTTTAAATTTTTTTTACACTCTACCTTGAAAACGCCTACAATAATTTCATATTAAAAAAAAAATCGGTGTTATGGCACATTTTGTGGTAAATTGAAGGAACGTGCAGCTACTTTCATTGGTCCATGTCATTACATTTTTTTCACAAATGTCTTTTTGTAAAACAAGCTCTTTTGTAAAAAATAAAAAGATTGTGCATTGATGCGCACTGGGGTAGGAATTCAGGCATTACAAAAGTTCAACATACCTTATGACAAGATACTGATATCAGTTACCTTTTTGATCATCATTGTGTTTTCTCTAGATTTAATGGGAAAATACTTAAAAAATTATTTATTAAGGTTGACAGTGGACACAAACAGAATTGGTCAAAATTCATCCGTCTCCTAATTTGGCATTTTACAAAACCACATGGGACATTTAAAGCTTTCAGTTTTATTTCCCAACCATTATCCGTGCCGAGTTCCTTGGTCCTTCAGATTCCCAACACTGTTCTAAGGATACTTGTGGGCTTAAGTTGTGCACTTCAAAACGTCATGTGAAGTAGAAAATGAGGCACAGCACTTTCTGATGTTCCTGCTTTCTGATCCCAAACTTGAAGATAAATAAGGAAGCCATAAAAAGTCATGTCAGAAGGGTCTTTAATGAACTTCCCAAGCTTTTCCTGCCTTTACTGTATGATAGTAAGGTGTACTACCATGATCGATCTTCCCCTGCCCACCTCTTCTACTTTAAAAATAAGAACATTGCTGTCTAAAAAATCCTGCCATCTACTTCTGATGTAATTAATATGTAAGCATTTTGAGTAAAGTTTTGAAAAAATCTGCTGGTTTGATGCACCTGTGTGCAAATCTACAAAGATTTGATTTACAAATCTAAGTAGGTGTAGGAAAAATCAAGAAAATGTTTTTTTCAATAGTTTTCCTTATTGACGAAATTTGCATCAGAGAAAGATAAATCCTCAATGAATTATTAATTCTATTTACATATCCTAGAGGAAAATGCAAAAAAGGATTTAAGACATGTCAGGAGGGAAGTTCTGTGAAGTATCTTACACTGAAATCTGATTTTGTCTGAATTTTGCTCCTTGCAAGGAAGGAAATAAAACAGTATACTCTGATTTCTTTCTGGCTGAGTCTCTAGTAGAGTCTGCATTTTCACAAATTTCAAATAGTGGGATGGAGAAAAAAATCAGCTTCATAATTTGCTTGTTGTTTGGTGTTTGTAATGAAAATCATTGTTAATTTAGGAGCCTGACAGCTGTAGGACATTTGCCGTTCGACAGCAGCTGTCAGTCGCACTCTGGTTTATTTTGCACACAGATGTTTAATTTGACTTCAAGGCCATTGTCATTTTGTGAGGGGAAACAAAGAGAGAAAAGGAATAGAAATAATAATGATAGTCGTAACTTGATTTCCTTTCAGATCATACAGCAGAGTCACTGTTGATGACGTCTGAAGTGCTGTCATTTTTTATTACTGAATTTTTGAAATCAGTTTTTTTATAACTGCCTGAAGTTATGTGTGATAATTCATGTTAAGGGACTGATTTGTCTTGTGTCAGGAACTGAAGGTGTTATTTTAATGTACTATGATACATTTTTAAAATATGTATTTTATTCATGAATCAAAATGTCATACTATTTCTGCAGGTCACAGATAAGGAGATTTTGGTCTCTATATTGAAATCAGAACTCCAGTGGGCCCACCGTCATGCAAAAATATTTTGCTTACTGTATTATGGTGGTCTCATTGCACATCAGTGAATGTGAAGAGCAAACTGAGTACAGTGATGATGAAAGGAGGTTATTAAAAAGCTAAGTAGTGTAATGTGGTTAATTTTTATTTTAGTAACAAATTATTTTATCCAGTATGTGTCCAGTGATTAAAGCTTTAATAAAAGCTGCTGCTATAATATTTTGGCAAGATCCTCCATTATTCAAAATGTCTGTTGACCCAGATAAAAGAATGGAGTTTAGCAGTGAATGGTCTCGCTCTTACAACACATTGGTAATTCCCAGATATTACAAAGTCTACTTTAAATTAGTCATAAATGTGGCACAACTGCTCATTTGCTTCTTCATAATACAATCAGTATTTCAAGATTGTATTCTATAAGGGTATGTAAGTAAACCTGCATTTAAATGTAAGAAGCTATACTGCATGTGCGGAATGAAATTTTCACAAGAAAAATTTTTCTGGCAGGCTGATGTAAATATTTGGTGAAGTCTCTGCATGCCCACAGAAATCTAGAACAGCTCCGCAGAGCACATTTTGCAGTTAAGATTTTAAGCACAGCTCTGTTATATAGTATGTAAGGCAAATGGATGAATTAACAAGGTGCTGGATTCTGGCCATCCTTACTTGTGTTGAATAGTATTTCAATTCTCATTTGAGTTTGCATTTATTAGCTGGAGAGTCCCTAAGAGTGGCGTGTAATATCACTAAGGGTCTCAGAACCTCAACACTGTATTTATCTTGATTCTTTGCTTCACGTGAAGCACCACAAAATCAATTCTGGTTTGTTCCCTTAAAGGAGCAGCTATTTGTATTATTGAAGTTCTTTAGAAATTCTGAAAGGCGGAAGAAACACCCAGGAAGGGAATTGTTCTTTGCATGAACTGGCTGTGGAATTGATTGTTGTTTTCTTTCTCGTTACCACATTTGACAAATCTAAGGCTACTGTGAAAGGATTGAAACACTAAATTCAACCAATAATTGGGTGGGCCATTCCTTTCTTTTCCTTGCAGTGATTAGGTACCCACTTTTCCCATCTTTTCTACATCATTAGACATGCATTAAGTATCTTTCCTCTCTGAACAGCAGCAGCCTGAATGCTTTTTGCCCTGCTTTCCCGAAGAAATGGATTTGTTGCTCCATCAGTTCACTGCTCCGGCAGAATGTAGTTTAAAGTCTTGCAATGCACCAGAAAGCACATTTGATTTTTTTTTTTAATGGTTTCTGGGTTTCATTTGCTGTGGAAAGGGCTGGGTTACAAGCCAGTGTCTAGGGAGGGACTTAGCTCTGTTCCTTAGAGGGATAATGACCTTGATGCTTTCTCACTGCTGTATGTGGAGCCCCATGATAACCTTAATATGTACCAACTCATTTAAGTTTTACGGATTACCTATCATACGGTTTCTTCTCATAGATTTCTCTGAAAATGGAATATACACCAGTTTTATATATAGAGAAATAAATATGTGCTCTCTTATGATGCAACTGCCTTGCAGTGGTGGCTGGAGTAGATGTATGATGATGCAAGAAACTCATATAAAACATGTGGTCCACATGCAAAGGTATTGAGGCACCACCATCTCGTGACTGCTCATAAAGAAATTGTCTTGCTTGTCAGATTTAATTTAAATAGCAAAATATTAATGAAAGGCATTTGTCTAATTTCTCTGAATTAATTGTGGCCAAAACATTGTCTTCAATATGGTGAAGAAACACAAACAGTTATCATTCTTCCGGGTTTTATATTAGTAATCTGTACTTCTGCTACACACAGTTCGACTCACAAGGTGCCAAATATGTTCAGGCAAGTAAGTAAAATAAAGCTAAACTGAAGAGGAGGCAAATTTGACAGGTACTTGGATATGTGTTGTCTGCATTGTTTTTTTCAGTAAGCTAGTTGGCTCAGTGAGAATACAGTTCTTATAATTTATTCTGCTGTCCTTATAATTTTCTGGTTTTCCAGTGGCCACTCATGCCTGATAAGAAATTCAGGCTGCAATTCCCTTCTGATTAAGTGAAACTGAAGTTGGTAATTGATTTCAGTAGAAGGTCAGTCAGGTGTCACAGGAGTGTCACCTAACAGCAGCATAAGACTGTGGGACACATCTAGGTTTTCAAAACGCCCTCAGCATCAGTGTATCTGGCTTTATGTTTATAGGTTTATGTTTTTATGTTTATATGTTTTTAGCTTTTGAAGCATGTGATTTTTTTTCTGTCTCTTTTTCAGTTTGAATATTTGGTGGGAACAAATGACTCCCCACTATAATAAACAAACTCACATGGTTATGCCTTATATTTTTGTCTAGAAGATCAGGAGATTTGTTTTCCTTGTTGCTTCAGTTTCAAAATCTAGACCAACATTCGGAAATGCTTATATGGCACTGCTTGGGTGTCAATCTCAAACCCGTAATGTGTTCATCTGTTTCCCATGCAGGTACCTGAAGGAGCACCCCTGCTTGTCTCCACAGTGTCTGAACCTTTGCTCTATTTCCTCCTGTATCTCTGATCGGACTTGCTGTATCTCAATTATCCACATTAAAACATCTCCCTCTTGGAGTTTCTAATGAAGTTAAGAATCTAATTAACTGCACTTTTGTTCCAAATAAAACGTGGTAGGGCTCAATTCCAGTTCCTAGTCTATGCCTGCTTTTCAATATAAAGGGTGATTTATCATTCTAATCCCTGTCATTACTGCTTACTACTGTTCACAGTGCTCCTTTAATAGCCTTATTCATGTGCTCTCCTTGTCCCGATGACTGGGGGAGATACAGACTCTGGATCTTTTGCTTAATCCCTGCTCCTCTAAGCATAGTTGTAATCACTTCCTCCATGAAATGCTGACCTTTATCCAGATCAACGAGACTGCAGAAACCCCACTGAGGCAAAAAGCTTCTTGAGACTGTAGGGTTTGTTTCCTCTCCCTGCTGCTGTATGTTGTTGTGCAGAAAATGCTTAAAATCACCGTGAAAAGGAATCACAATGTTCCAAGGAGTTTCATTGCCCCAGAGTGATTTGGGGGAGGTTAATGTTTATCATTTAAATGTGATCACACCCACAGTCTGGCAATCCACTGCTGCAGCAGATATGCCTAGACTTGGTTCTTGCCCTTCCTGTGCATGTCTTGGGCAATTTTGATCCATTTCCTATTCTGTTTCTGTACCCTTCAACGCTGCTATTACCTTATCCCTGAGAGTATTTTCCTGATTTTCGTGGGTTTAGCAATTCTCCTTTCTCCATCATTTGCTTGCTCTGTTGTAGCAAAAGTGCAATCAGCGCCAGTGGTGTTGGCAGCTAATCAGACATGAGAAGGTTGTATGATTTTGGCATTTTGAAGGCTGCAGTAAAGACCCTGATGTACAGGTACCCTGCCACTGCAAAAGTCTGTGTACCAAAGTTTGGCAACAATATTTGCTACAAATCCCTACTGCAAGGAATTTTTGCAAGCAGAAGAATTGTACAAGCTCGAGACTCTATGACACTGTTCTTAGCCACGAGCAGATGCTAAACGGTGGGTAGGTGAAGAAGCTTGTTGAAAACCACCCTAATTGTGTAGAAGAATTCCAAGGATTAATTCGATCTTTCTTCGATAATTATGTGTTGTATGATCAGGGTGGTCTTTCAGCTGTTTCTTAAATACAGTTTGAATGTGCCTTCTTCCCATGTGCTGCCTCTTTGGAATGAGGGAAGTGGAAAAGGAACCAGTATCACCCTTTTCTCTTTATTTTCTTTTATTCCTCTACTCTCCTGTCTTTCAGCACAAACACCCAGCACCTCCTGGCACTATGTGGCTGAATGTTCAGTGAGCTGTGCAGTCCCAGCTGTCAGGGAGAGCTCTCAGAACAGCCCAGGTAGATGAGATTCAGTTGTTACAGGTATTAATTCTTGACAGATGAAATCTGTGTCTCAGCTGCACTGAAGAGCTGTCAAGTCTCTTCTGACGGTTCCAGTTCCACGACTCAACCTCAAGTACTAAAGACACTGCATCAGAAACTTCCTCAGGGAAATACGTTCATAATAGTAAGGTCTCTTTTAAGAAGCAGTATTAAGCATTTTAATATTAAATTATGTTATCTTTGTCTCAGTGGGTGTTAATTTGTTCCATTAATTGTGGCGTTCACCTTCAGGCTCCTGTCAATTCTAATGAAGTGAAGATTTTTTTTGGATTTGAAAACATCAAATGCTTTATTCCAATCTAGATTCCTGCTACTGACTATCCACTAATCAGTATTTTATTAGTGGGTGGGCTTTGCTTTTGACAAATAAATTTTCGTCTGTACAAGCAAATAATTTACTCATTTAAGCATAATTTCAGTGTGTTGCTAGTTGACAACTTTAAAAAAAAAAATAGGAGAATGCGACTTCCAAAAAAAATAGTAGGAAAATGATAGCTCTGTTATTTTTTGTTTTATCTTCAAATTCTTTTACTTCATGCTTTATAAATATTAAAGATTTAGAACAATTTTTCTAAGGTTTTGGGGACTTTTTTTCTGGCTTCATTAACTGGGCACTCATGGTCATGCTTAAATTTTAATTATTTTGGGTTTTTTTAATATATGAAAAAAATGGTGTTTTTTTTTTTTTTTTACTGCCCCAACCTGGAGTGGGGGGAAGGTGATTCAAGAGGGGAGGGGAATATGAGTAGGATATAAAGATTAAAAGCAATGCTGTAAAAGGGAAATTATGCTTTTGCTGTGCCTCAGCTGTCCACGTGTGCTGTGCAATAATGGCCAAATCAACAGAGGTTGAGCAGTGACCTCAGGTCAAGTAGGGAACTTGGGGACAGGTGAAGGAACTCCTGGGAGGATCTGAAACGTGGCCTTTGCCTGTGTGGTTGGTTTTCTTCCCCATCCTGCCATATCAGGTAAAACAGGCTGGCAAAGGGGGCATGGCTTGAACACCCGAAGAAATTAACTATTTAAGTTCCCTGTGCAGGTGGGTGGGGGTCATACAGGTTGCAGAGACCTTAAGCAGAAACAAATTGCAGCTTGATAGGGGTTTTATTTGGTTTTGTTTTTCATTTTGTTTTTGGGATTTGTTAATTAGTACGCAAGTGCTTTGCATTGGTTCTTATTGTGACTTAGCTCAGTTATCAGATAAGAGGATTTTGGGCTCACTAGCTTGAAAAAACCTGTGCTCCCACCTTTGGTCGATTGTTTCCATCTACTCTACAAAACCACTACTTAGAATAAAAGATAAATCCATCCTCCAAACACTCGGTCCTATCCAGTCTTCCTTTGCAATATAATTTATAATGCTTAACTCTGAAATTCAAGGAGATTGCTACAAAAAGTGGTGACTGTCAAAATCCTTGGTGACGATCTAGCCCATGAACAGCAATGTGCTTTAAATGATGCTGCTTTTTTTTCCCTATTTTTTGGGGTTTTTTTTGAAAGTAATAGGTATAACATTCATGTCAGAAATTATTGTGTCGGTACGACTTTTTATCCTGAAGATTTAAGATTTAACATTTATGTCCTGTGGCCATTCAAGGAAAGAACAGAGAGATTTTCAGAGGCAAAATATCAGATAGCAGCATGTATGGCTGTGTTTTCCCTCAGAGCTCTTTGTTGTATTATAAATGATGGCCAAATTAGTCCTGAAGTCAGTGAGCTCCCGTGTAGGTGTGTGGTGGCAGACCCGAGTGTGACGTGAAGGACACCAAAAGGACTTGGAAGCGAGAGGAAATTTGTAAGATAAGCTTTAGAGTACTTTGATCTTGCTGTGGGGTTTCTCTGAATTGTATTTTCTGACAGTATATGTGAAATGTTGAAAAATAAAACTGAAGAAGGATATTTTGGTGTCTGTACTGAAGTTTTAGAAGTGAACATGCTTTATTGTTTCTCACGTGACTAATCTATTGGAGAAAAGATCCTCATCTTGTACAGGGATATAAATGTGGAATTATGGCAACATTAATCAACTTCATGTTAATATTACTGTGTTTTATCCAACATCAAATATCAAGTCTGGTTGGTTTGTTCAAAGGGTGTTAACAACACAATTAAAAACAAACGAATGAACGAAACCCAAAAATGACAACAAGAAAATGCATCTTCTGTTTTAGCTTCTAAGTTACGCATTAAAAAAGAAATAGTTTGCTGCAAACTTTTAGAATATTGCCCCTTGTAAGTGATGGCTGCTAACAGATTCTGGTGTAGGTGGAGCCTGTCCTGGCTGAGACAGCACATGTTCCCAATTGAAAATTATTTTGAAGAATGTGGTTGTCAAATATACTATCAGTGTAAAAATTACTGGACATCTATCAGCTAAAGGATTACATAGACTTTCAGAGGAATTTTAATTTGTTTTTAATAAAAGTCTTGAAAATATTAGAAAAAAGAAGTCAGTATTGTTGGCAAACTTCTGGGAGTTTGTGCTTTGCCTCACCTTGTAAGTGCTTGTCAGAAACACAGGGGTGGCTGTTTTCTAAGACAACATAGAAGGAAATAAAATGAGAACATCTTAATTAATGCATTAGAATGGCAAAACCCAGTAGCACCAACAAAATTACAGTAGATGTAAATGTGCATTTTTCACATCACTTTCTAGTGTTAAAGTAAATGGTATATTTAGAAATTCTTTCTCTCCAAAAAAACAACAAACCCGAAAAAAGAAAACAAACTTAACATG
This sequence comes from Rhagologus leucostigma, assembly GCA_013397725.1. Lineage (NCBI taxonomy): Eukaryota > Metazoa > Chordata > Aves > Passeriformes > Rhagologus > Rhagologus leucostigma. The sequence goes on from VZTD01003963.1 coordinate 592,958, forward strand.
CTGTTAATTGTTCTCAGTAGCTTTCTGGGTTGGGAAGCAACTTATCATACTGTAATTAAATCAGTGAGGCATGGAATAATTAAAGAAAATAATTTTGATAGCTAGAAGGGCAAGACAAGGTTAACTCACAGGTAATATAGAGCAGGAAAAGTGTCTTATCTGCAACTCAGTACTTTATTATTATTTCTCAACATCGAAGTAAGACTCAGGGTATCCTCACCAGCTCTGACAAAACCTGTTTTATTCAAATGTAGCTCTAATATTGTACTTAATGGTTTTGATGTAAGCTTAAAAAATGTCATAGGAACAATTCCTACAAATCCTCTTCCTTACTTCTTTTGTCACATCACTACACCCACAGAAGTAATTTAAAATAAGAGTATTTCTTTTCGTGCTAGGATTTGACAAAAGGAGTGAGGAAAATAATCTAAAGCTGTTTCTATGGGGGGAAAAAAAAAGAAAGAAAAAACCCTAAACTGACTCCTCTGTTTCTGGTGTGAACTGGAACATTCGCAAGGCTGGTCTGAATTTTTATGGTTTATGACATTTCCCATTTCTTAATATCCCAAATGCAATTTCTGTGTCTTTGGCAGAGCTTTTCACAGCAGGATGGTACCATTGTTGTGGAACTGTGCTGCAGAGGGACTTTCATATTCCATGGAAGTCTTTCAAGGCAGCCTTTTCACACTGCCCTCAGATGTGGTCTGACCAAACTGAGCCAGGACAGCGACATTCCAAAGTAGTATTGCCAAAGCAAATATTACAGAAGTAACCAGATATTCTTTCCTTTTGCTGTGAGAACTACAAAACAGAAATAATGACACTTTCTGGACAATTCATTTGGTTGGTTTTCTTTAATAAAAGCAGGTGCTGTCAGGTGTAGATGTGCCTGTACCTTACGGTTTTGCTCCTTAGTTTGATGATGGAAAAGCTTTATCACAAATCCAGAAGCCTTGCCTTGAAGAAATTGGGAAACAAACAGATTTTTTGAGTCAAATTTGTTTCCTTTTTCCTTTTTGTTTTAGTCCATCGTTTTCTGATAGTCAGAGAGAGAAAAAAGTCAATGAGAAAAACAAGAAGGTGAAGATCCACTTATATACAGTAATATGGGAGGGAAAGCAATTGGATTACCCCTTCCTATTAAGTTCAGACAGCACTGGATGTTTGAAATGGGTGGAAGGTTTTATGTAGACTGAGCAGATGCGTACCTTGTGTAAATTATTAAAAGCTTTCTTACCTCTCTCTAAAAGTTAGCCATTCCATTTTTTAGCTGTTTTTTGTAAGCCTCAAAGCCAAAGGAAAGAATCCTTAGTCCAAAGATCAAAACTTTTATAGAAGAATAAAAATTATGTCCAAAAAATAAAAAATTAGGGGAAGACAAGTAGCTATAAAAGCTAGCAAATACACTGAGCAGATGTTTTTGTCTGTGCTCAGCCTAGAGGCTGGTTATTAAAACAATTAATACTTTAAAATAATTTCTGATTGATTATTTGTAAAGTTTTGTGCCTGCTTTTGATATTTATGGAGCCGTATAATGTGCCCATCCTGGTGCATTTGGAACCAGTATAAAAACTCCCATTTAAATTATTGGCTCACCATATAGTTTCAAACACAACTGAAGAGACAATGACTCAGAAAGCTGTGAAGCTCTTGTTATTAGGAAAGGAACTATTCCCTTGACATTTTACAGTGACAAGCTAACTGCAGCAAAAAGAATAATACAAGTATACTTCAGGCTTCAAATAATCTTTTTCTATTTTTTTTTTTTCTAAAACAACTGGTAACTGCTTCTCAGATACTTGTAATACCTTTGTTATCTGCAAAATCGAGATCTTTATCAAACAGCTGATTTTGTATTTTTTTGGATTAAGATAATAGAATAATTTCTGTTGGAAAGGACTTCTGGATGTCATTTAGTCCATTTTCCTGCTTGAAGTAGGTGTTGCTACACCAGTTTGGTTGTTCCCTCGGTAGGTTGCCAAGGCATGGATCTGATCAAGTTTGGAATATTTCCAGAGATGGAGGTTACACAAACTGTCTAGGCAGCCCATTCCAGGGTTAAATCTCTTTGATTATCCTCATGGTGAGAGAGGTTTTCCTTGTATCGGCATGGCATTTCTTGTGCCCCCACTGTCTCTCTCCTTGCAGTGTAGAATCCGAAAAGTCTTTAAATTTGGCTTTGGCTTTCAGTGTGAAGGCTGGAGAAGTTAAGGTAGCATGCCACTGTCACACATTGGTCATTGGGCTCTGTTCTTCCTAGCAGTAGTTCTGATAGTTATGTTTGTTTTATTTTTTCCTCCTTATTTCTTGTTAGAAACCCTGGAAAAAGTTTCTCAGGAAGTTTCTCACATGCTTTGTCAGTGTCTTCTGCCACCCTTTAAGCTGTGCCTTGGCAGTTCCTATATCAATTAAAGACAACTAATTCTGGTTTTCATTCCGTTGCTGCTATTTGCTCCAGGCTCTAATTCATCCCTTCTAAAGATGAGGCCTAGGAATCTTTCAGCAAACGCTGGCAGGTCGATCGTGTCCTTGCTTTTAGTAAAATTCAGTTTGCTCTTCTCTTGTTTCGCGCTGCTTTTTCACAGTGTTAGTTGGTTGCCTGTGTTGCCCTTTCCCACATCTTCCTTTAGGAGATGTCAGCCCTTTTAAGGATTAAGAGTTTTTTGCACCCTTTTCAGCTGCATGTAGCTTTAAGAGGTTTGCAAAACCCAGTTATTCTCCTGGGTGCTTTGTGAAGGTGAAAAGAAGGATTCCTTCCTCTCCTACTCTGGCCTTGCATTTTGGCAAAGAAAGCACAGTAAAATTGCATCTTATTTTTGATAATTTTATGGGTGGGACGTTGTCAAAAGGAAGGTTCCATGACTGCAGCAACACATCTAAGCATCTACGTTTTATTTTTCTCACTTAAGCTGTCATGAGTGAGGAATAATTCTGGAGAGATTAAGAGAATTATTTGACTAATATTGAAGTAAGACAAGAAATTGGCCCTTGCTGTTTAGAGTTTTAAATACAAGTGATGGTACAAAATGTTGCTAGAAGAATGTGTACTAGTACTGGTAAACAAGGAAGAGTGCCAGCTCCCAAAGCACGTTGTCCTAAGGAGGCTCTCTGTCCATAGATTGTCTTTGAATTTAACAAAAATCTGTTTTCTTATGGAAAGAAGATAAAGTTTACATGACAAGGAAATTGTTATGGTTAAAAATGGTCAAAGAAGCTAGTCAAAGTTTATTTGGGCCTAAATATATCCAGCCCCCTCAACTGAGGAACTCAGGCACCAAGGCTTGGAAATTTACATTTTGTTTGAACTATAGACTTCAATAAAATATTCTAGATTTAATTAATTTTAAAGCAGCTTGCCTTTTGGAACCTGTGAATTGCTTTCAAAGACTTTACCTTATGCTAGCTCTTTTTCTGCCTTCTGTTTTACATGATATTTGCACTGAGTTGCTGTCGTATATAAGAAGTACTTATCTCTTTAGAATGCCATGTAATTTCCCATGAACAGCTGCTTACTTTAGCTGTGCAATTTTTTTGCCTGAAATTGAATACAACTTCAGTACTTTAATATAAGATTTGATCGAAATACTGAATGCTCAGTTGACTGTTAGGCATTTGAAGAGCACAAGCCCTCACCATATGCCTATGACCATTTTTCTAGGGGTAAAAATATTTCAGATTTCTGTAAAATGCGATGAAATTAAAATGCAAGTTGAAATAAAAATATCTTATATGTAATCCCGTATTGTGTATATGTGTTGTCAGTACAGGGAAGTATAACCATGTCTTAGCAGTCCAGTTCTCTCCTTTTGCTAATTTATCACACATTTTCTTTTTGCTTTAAGAAAAATATATATTTCAAACATTTGTTTTTTTTTTTTTTTTTCCCTTCTTAGAGCCAGTATTGTGCAGAAGCGAATAATTTATTTTCAAGATGAGGGCTCTCTCACCAAAAAAATTTGTGAGCAAGGTAAGGTAAAGTAAAACATCTTTCTGACCTCCTTGTTGTGCTTTGCATATTTCTCTTAACTCATTGTCTCAAACTAAAATTTGGAGGTCTTGGACAGTTTTACCCAGATTCAAATTTGGTATCATCCATTCAGTTATGTTCTTCCTTATCATATATACTGCATCTCATACAATCTTCCTTGCCTCCCCCTAAATTTGATACTTGCAACTTTTTACCTGCTCTTTGTGTGATACCTGTTGGTTTCCAGGGCACTTTGTTTATTGAATCCCGGGCTATTTCTCAAACCTAAATGTTGCAGTTGATTATTGCATCCCGCTGGAGAATTCACATTCTTTGGCTGTCAGAAATTTCCAGCCTGTTGTGTTTTGAGATCAACTGAGGTTTGTTCTTATCAGATAACAACCAGAAACAAACCGCTTTTGAATCTGAAGATAACTGAAATACTAATGCCTTCTAATTAAAAAATGCAGATTTAAAACATTTAATCCACTTATAAATATGGTACGATATTTCAGGGTTGTAGTTTACTGTAATGGTAAATTACAACTAAGCAAAAAAGCCTCCCTGTTTAACTCAGATTTATTTCCTGCAGTATTTATGATGGCAGCTTCACTGTCCTCACTGGTTTCGAGTTGTAGCCATTTTCAGTGGGTACTTTGATGCTTTTTCAGACTCAGCCTTGGAAGGTGTGACTGACAAACCAATTTTAGACTGTTGTGCCTGTGGAACCGCCAAATACAGGCTGACATTTTATGGAAACTGGTCAGAAAAAACACATCCCAAAGATTTTCCACGTGAGTATCATTCCTTTACTTGTACCATACCAGGGCCGTGAAGAGGGTTGGAGCTGGCTGTGTGACACAGAATCACTTATTTACAGCTCGGCAGGGTAAATTATGACATACATGGAATCCTGCTGACGTTCAGCACTGAAAATCAATGGATCTTTCTGCACTGTACATTACCAGTAAATTCTATTGATTTGCCTGACATTTTGAGCTAAGGTGTCTGTGAGATTGTATTTGCAAGATATCTTTGTGGAGAGAAAGGTTCCTTTGTTTTTCTTTCTTACTGAAAGCTTAGACTGGCTTATAACGCAGAAGTAGGAAACGAGATTTTAAGAAAAAGGCCATGAAGGATGGGCATCACACTAATATTTTGATTTTTCAGCCATGCCAATCTGTCCAGTTTGTCTTACTTCAAAGTATTTTGAATTATTTCTGTTAAATTTGGTGAGTTTTGAATCTTGCTGCCCAAGGATATTAATTGTATGTATAGAAGTAAGAATACTCTGTCTTTGTCTTTGTTGGTTGAATTACCAGATAAAAAACACCTTCTGAACTTTGCCTGCCTGAGTTTTTAAGTGTCTGAACTACAGAATCAGTATTTTTGTTGCAAGTTTGCTTTCTGCAGTTACCCAAGTATCTGTAAAAAGCTGAAGTCACAAAAATGTGTATTATGCACTTGGTCTTTCATTACTGACTCCACAGTCTGTTGGAAAAAAGGCTAGGAAAGTATTTAAGAATATGAGTCAAATTTACAGGTCTTTAAACTTTATTATGTTTTCTGTGGCTGATGTTTATTATAGAGACCTTTTATATTGATTAAAAAAAATATTATTATTGTCTCAGTGTCCGAATATCCTCATATAACTCCAATATGGTTTGTATCAGCTCTTAGTTTTAACAGCCTAAGCAATATTGCTTGTGCTGAGTTTGAAGCACGGCATTGTTCAAATACTATTGGTCAGCATAATACGGGGGGGATAAAATAAGCAAAGCCAATAATTGCAGGAATGCTCTTTCAAGCTATTGGATGATTTAAATATCTGCTGAGTGTGAACTTTATGTGCACTATTTGCATGGATTCAGCTGGTGGTTAGAAATAGGCCATGAGAAAGTGACTGAAAGCTATGAAGTTACTGTGACTTCGTGATGGAGTACTGGGCATAAATGGCCTTTTCTTTCACAGCCAAGTCAGTGAACTCATGAAGGGCATGGCTGCATGATGGAAAATAAGCAAGTTGCAATAGTTTGCTACAGTAGAGCCCTCTGTAGCCTGCTGTCTCTCCCCAGTTACAAAATGGTGAATTAAATCAATATATTACTTAAACTCGAAAAGTGAAAAAATACCCATTTGTTACTTACACGATTAAGCCCAGTAATAACAGCTAATAAGATTTTACATTAAAATTTCTGAAGCTTGAGGAAAAGATCTCATCCAGATATAGTGATGTTAAAAATGAAAACTAGTCATTGGCATTATTCTTTAAAATGTTGAGCTTGTGCAGTAACTACGTTAAATTAAAATGTTATTCGTTATGGACTGTAGTAAATCACTAATTATTTGCCAAGCCACCACATAACAAATTCTGCACTATTCTTGTACCATCAATAAAGCTGGAATAGAAAGCAGATCATAAACTTTATATTTTGCACCTTTTCTTCAACTTCTGATTTGCTTTAAAAAACCTAAAGAATATGCACTTTGTGCAAAGCATTTATCCTCTCTGGGTACCACCCATTTTTGATAACAGAAATCCACATGCTCTTCATCATGATCTGATATGAGCACATCCATGAAATGTGTCAGAGGATAAATTCTCATGTTGTGATGGCACCTTGATTTTTCTGCAAAAATACACAAGTAAGTGTATAGATTGAGAAACTACTCAAAACTACAAGAACAAAGTGAAATAAGCACTGTAAAGCTGTCAGTGTTCTGTTTGCTGTCTTAAGGCCTGGAGAGTGACATTGGATGCAAAATAGCTCTGGCCTCGTACTGCTCGGATTATCTCATGCAGAGAAGTTTCTTTGATGGTCAGAAGAAAAAGCTTAGGAAATATCCAGTTGTCTCTTTGTTCTCACGAGAAATGGATGATTCAAGTGAGGAGTGAAACATTTGAAAATGAAGCAGAGTTTTGTGCAAAGTTTAGGGCAGATGTGGTATGACTTTGAACAGCTCATTTGGGCAGGTAGGGGGGCCAGGAGCTTTCTCTGCAGAACCAGTATCTTTAGGGAGGGCTGTTTGGTGGAAGAGGCTGTGCTCTGACTGCAGAGGCATCAGATGTTCCTGTCGTGTTCAGGGCAGGGAGGGAGACAAGCTTTGGAGCACAGGGAACAATTCCTTATCCACCTGACTGAAGACTTATGGGTGACACATTTTTGTTTTGTAGGGACTATTCTCTTTCAAAAAGCTTCAGTGCCACTTGCTGTGTTCCAGGGTAAGCTGCTGTCTGTGGCTTGTGGGGCAGTCAGACCCCTGTGCTAGGGAGAGAGGATGGGCAAAGCTGGAGTTCCCATCACTGCAACTGAGTGACAACATCTCTCTGTGCTTTGACAGGGTGCCACTGTATATTTAAGGAACAATTGCTAGGTCTTAGATCAAGACACCGTCTTCTGACACTGCAGTCTCTTCAGCTATGGAGGAGGGAAGGTTTAGTTTGGTTTTTTTCCACATTTAGGGTTCAATTACTGATTAGCTTTAGTTGGTTCTGAAAACTTCAGGCCCGCTACAATTCAGAGCTCTGTAAGTGTATTTTGGTCCAAGTTTAGGACTAAGGAAGCTAGAAGGCTCTGTGTGCTGCTCTGCTAAGCCATCTCCCTCATCTATCTATTCTGCTTCCTACACTTTTCTAGCTTTTTCCCCCTGCTGTTGGTGTTCATTTTTTATTTCTAATTTATTTTCTACTCTCCCATGATTAGGTTCCTGCATCTGACTTTATACAATTCTCTACACTGTCTTTTTCGATTTCATTGTTCCACCCCTCACATCTCAAATTTGCATTCCTTTTATTTACTTCATTATTCATTTTTCATTCATTTATTCTGTTTGCAGCTGTTTTTACTGCTGCTCTCTACCTTTCACATTGCAAAGAAAAATGTTAAATATTGTCTCACTCCATCATTCTGACTCCCTCATCTCCTACAGTCCTTGCCTTGTTACCAGACTGTCTGCTTGTGTGAGCAGTTCATTTTCTCACCCTTTTCCTTTAAGCCCGTGTATCTGCAGAAGGTTATTTGACACTTAAGTGAATTCATTTTTATTTCCAGGACTGTGGGACTTCTGTGACTCCTTACTTCTGCTCAATTCTCTTTTCAATTTCATCTTACTTCTCTAACATCTTTTTCTTTAAACTTTTTTTCTTTTTTTTTTTTTTGTTCAACAAGACAAGAAACAAGAATGGGAATCCTTTTGCTTAGCTCTACAACTCTAATATTATGAGAAATCTGAGCAAGAAAATTCAGTGAATATAGAAAAATTAACTTTGCTGCCTTCAGTAAGGAAAAAACTTACTGTTAATTCTGAGGGTGACCACCGAAGTCTTCCCTTGAAGGTTTCCTTCTCACAAATATATGACAAAGAAACTTAAAATTAAAGGTTTCTTAAACCTCCTGATGTGAGATCTTTGGTGAAGAAAAACTACACTAAGCCTATTTGTTTTGAGGGGCTGCTTTATGCTCGATTTCTGTCAGTCACTGGCTTGTTCTTACTGCTCTAAAGATGTGGTGTATTGGTGTAGTGCAAACTGACAGCATGCAAAAGCCTCAAGGCTGGGGACTTCAAAACTTTATTAAAAGTAAGGAATTATGCTTTGAGGCTGTCTTGATGGTTGCTTGATTTGTTTTGGTTTGTTTTTTTTCCCCGGAAAGGACGCACCAACCACTGGTCTGCGATCATTGGTAGTTCTCACTCCAAGAACTACATCCTGTGGGAGTATGGAGGATATGCCAGTGAAGGCGTCAAACAAGTTGCAGAGCTGGGGTCCCCTGTGAAGATGGAAGAAGAAATTCGACAGCAGGTAGGTGTATTTTAGTGCATACTTAAAAAAAAATATCCTCGTTTGGCCTATGAACAATTTGTCATTGACAATGTCTGTAATTGTAATTTTGCTGAATAATTCTCAGTTAGGTGGAGAAGGAGTTGTACCTGTCTTTCTAGACTCATTCTTACCCTGGCAAAAGTTTTTGCCTAGGAAAGAACAAGTTGCAGCATTCTAGGCTTAGAAAATCTGTGTGCCCTGTAAAGCATAAATCAGAGGTCGCAAAATAAAACTCACCTTTTCAGGCTTAATTGTGAAGAATTGTGAAAGATTTTGCTAAAAGAAAGCTTTGAAGACAGCAAGCAATATCCCTGACTTAAAACAGTGAAGGATTATGTATCATTTAGATACACTTTGCAGAATGCTACATTTTGACATTTTGCTTCTTGATGAATCACCTCACTCGGTGTTAACCAAATATATACAGTGCTGTGATTCCCTGTTCATCATTATTCGTGTATCACAAGCATGCTTTCCTTAATAATCTCTTTTACAAAGAAAATAATCTATTCCTTAATGTTGAACAAGTGCAAGAAACCCTCTGTACATACAGTCACTTTTTCTACATTTGTATGGATATTTCCTGTATTTGACACATCTGAAGATGCAGTCAGCAAATGTTAAAGCAGTGTTCAAGATGATACCGTTGATTAATTATTCTTCTTTTTGGTAGCTGCTGCATGTTAAAGAGACAGTATTTTGAGACCTCCAGGGTGGGTTGTATACAGAGTTACGTAGCGAGATACAAAAAAAAAATTCAATTATATTTATATAAACAGTATAAAACAACCTCAAAGATGGTTTTGCTCATGAGAAAACTTGTATAGCAAAAAGCTTTGTGTGCTAAATTTCATTTGCTTTTTTGTGATGCTTAAGTGTATATAATTGTGGCACAAGAACAGCTGGTGTATTTGACAAGAAACTCCCAAAGCCAAGAAAAATAAAATAAAACCAGCTTATAACTTAATATATAAAAGGGATAGAAAAGGAATATGAAGGGGAAAAAACAATTTCATTGTGGGCTAAAATGTGATCATGGATACATTATTTTTTAACCCATCATAAACTTTGGTTTACTTGGAAATAGAAAGTAGGCCTTGATCCTGTGCAGAAAAGTGGTGGATTTTATCCCAGCAATATGATATAAACCCAGATGGATGAAAGTTACAGCAGAGGATTGTATATACCACATGTAACTTATCATTTTTGCTGCTTGCTTGGGAAATCAGTATTTCCTGTAGTAGGCCCACACGGAATGAAGAAAATCAGCAATTTTGTATTGAAGAAGATAAATTCCGTTACACTCTTGATGAATACTCTATAAATAGGGGTTTGGCACATCTGAATTGGGACTGGACGAAGATTAGGTCTTCTCCTGAAGCAGCAGGAGCAAGGGGGAGGTATGGGGTGAGGAGCAAGCAGAGGTGCGCTTGTGAAAGGCCACGCTGAGTACTGGGAGAAGGGCAGTGAATTTGAAGGGAATACGGAAAAAAGCGAAAATCACACCTCTGCTTTCCCAATCTGGCTTCTTTGTCATTACGTGCCACGTGTTTGCAAAAAGGGGATGTATTTGTACACAGGATTCAGATCAGAGTACCTTGTGGCTTTCAAAGCACTTCAAATGGATAACTGGCTACAGTTTCAGGGGCTGCTGAGATCAAACATGAAATTAATGAAGGTCGCAGTTAATTCCAGCGTTGGGATGTCTGATTGGGTCGAGCCTGTGGTAATTCCCATGATTCTCCTGGGTCAGTTTATCCAAGCAAGGAGTTGGTGTTCTAGCTGGACGTTACCTAGAACAGTGCAGCACGTCATCAAATGCCATAACATTTTTATTGATATTATTTGATTTTTTCTTTTTAACATGTGCTTAAGCTGCACTAATATTTTTGACAGATTTCGAGGTAAAATTCTGCAACCAAGACAGCAGAACTAGTTATGCCAGGAGCTAAGCTGCTGACATTTAAGTCAGGCTGGTATTTTTTCTTTTTTTTTTTAATTTCACTTTGTCCCTTGCAATATCCCTACCTGCCTTGCAATTTGATAATGTTGTTTCCTTCCCCACATGTTGCAATCTACCTCAGGATCTATTTGCTCCTTCTCCATTTCTTATTCTACCTCTCCTTCCCCTCTCTGCTGTCCTCCCAGCCTTGTGCTGTGGGTTGATGGGAGGATGCAATTCATTAAAATCGTTTTCTAAGCAGCTTTGATGTTTTTGAAAACACAGGAAAGGCAGTTTTTGGAATTCTGGTGCCTGGACTCAGAGCTCACTCACTGCAGTTCATGCACTTCTTCCAGGGCCACACTTGGATTTGGGGATGTGCTTTGTGTCTGCTGTGATTTGTAGGCAGTTTCTTAGGTGAACACATAGACACATAGACACATGTTTATGTAACCAGCATCTGTCACAGACATTACCCAAGGTTTTATTAAAGAAAAAAATCTAATTGTTTTTATTTACCAAAAATTTATGGTAAATAAAAAAAAAGCAAGAGAAAAAGGTCTTTCTTTCAAGGAGCTTTGTTAAGAAGTGTCCTAACAATTATGTGCCATTAAGTAAAAGATCCTCAAGCGTGAACATTTTGCCCCCCCCGTGACAGAATGCTGCATCATCATCAGTTTTTCTTCTTGACCTGGCACCTTGGGCTGCTCTGGTTTGTGTCGTTACTGTAAAGAGCCTGTGTGGGATTTTTGCATGGATGATCCTGGGTGCTATAAACTTGCTTTGTAGTTTGTTTATCTGGGAGAACTTAAAGGAACTAATCAGCCTTTTTGTGAAAGTGTTCCTGGCAGCCTGGAAGGAAAGCCAGGGCACATAAGAGTTGTACTAAAACAATCTGTCAAGGGGTTGATGTGTACAATGGGACAATTCATGCGTTAGACTGCAGGGGTTATAAATGAACAAACAAAGGATGGAAGAGGAATTATGTGAGGGAAAGAATGTGCACTGACCTCACGTATCTCTCAGATATATTCGCACTCTCACTTTGTTTCCAGAAATTCTGATTTCTCCAGAACCCATTATTTGATAAACTGGCTCACAGGAAATGAATGCAGAATTTGAAGGGGAAATTTTGCATTCAAATTGGAATTGCTCTATTTAAACAAATGAACAAACAAACAAGATGGTTAAAACATGAATCAGAAAGAGTAAAATGTAATTCTAAATCTCATGTTCTAGGCTGATGAAACAAGATTCAAATAGAAACATTGTTTTAAATATCTCTCACCTTAAGAGAAATAATTTGGTTTTGCCTAATTATCTCCGAATAAATATTCAGTCATTTTGCCACCAATTTTTTTTTTTAAACCGAGATAAGTAATATTCTGTAGCTTGCATCTTTCTCCAGAAAGAGCAGTGTGTACTCTCAGCATGCTCCCCATGGACCCATAGGTGACATTCTCACTGGTTTGGTTTAACGCTCTCTGAAATGTCAGTCAGCAGGATGACTTCTTAGATTGTCTTCAGCATCCTCAGATGAAAGCTGACTGTGCCTCCAGACCTTTCAGAAGAGCAAGTTCTGTTTTTCGGGAAGATGCTTGTAAAGTTTTAGACACATGATAATTTAAATTGTGTGTGTGAATTCAAGGCGAAACCTGAAACAGCAAAAAATTTCTATAGAAAAAAATACGCAATTGTTATGACTCCATCCAAACACTTATCTTTACAAAATAGTCCTGATTTGGATATTTTTAATAAAAAAAAGGAAAGAGAGTAAAAATTATAGTAAATTCATAGTTGGATTCATCCTGATTGATTGATTTTTTAAAAAATAAATTCAGTATTTTAGTTGAATAGTTATCATTTTATTACCTGTTTTGTAAGGCAGTGCTGTGTTCTCCCACAGAAGAATGGGGTCATTAGATTTTCCTGGCTGAAGCTGGTAAATTGCCTGAATTACAAAGAGAAATCTGCAGGATATTGATCACTTTTTGTTACAGCACTTGGCAAATTATTGTGTTTACTGAAACAAGCTCAAAAGTTTGCTTTTTGAATCAGCTGTTATTGTGTGCTTAGGGAGGTTAAAATTAGCCAACCTGGGAGGTTCAGCTCAGTGGACTTGCGCTTGACACAACAGCTGAAAATTCTCCCTGAACACTTCACCTCAGAGACCAGGATACCCTTGACAATGCCTGGGAATTAGGCTGGGAACTGCACCGGGAAACTGCGATTGTTGTTGAAATAGTTCAGCCTGTGTTTGTTTAAAAGAGCTGAAAAATTATTGACAACATGATGGCTTGGCCTTCACTGCAGGAGGAGATTGAAACGTGTGCAGGGTCTTAGGCTGTTTTGCCATGAACTAATACTGATATTCCTGCTCTGTTGTTACTGATGGAAACCAGAAGGAATTGGCCACCTGGGATGTTTTACCTTTGCCTAACCAAACCTTCGGTGAATGGCATCAACACACCCACAGAGCCCTTTCTTGTCAGTCCCCAGGGAGAGCATTTTTGTTCCCATCCAGATTTCAGAGGCACCAGCCTCTCCCTGTTGAAAAGACAGGAAAATTATTGTGGCCATAAAGTCTGATATGAAAAGCATCACTGCTGCTCTCCCAAACAGTCCCAAAGCCCTTTAGGTCTCTGTGCAAAGCCCATAGAAATTTTCAGTGGTTTTGGGCTTGGTGTAACAGTGAAGCAGCAGAACTCTGTCCCAGCATGCTTTCCACTTTAGTTACAGCCTGACAGCATGGTTTTAATGGGGTATTTATTCTAATTCTGGACAGATCAAGCTGCTTGATCGTAAATTTGTTTTTAGACTTCTGTTTGCTCAGTTAGACTCCTCTGCACTCTGTGCATACACCTCTGAATTATGGTACTTTTTAATGTCTTTTGAAAAGGCTAAATGGTAGATTTATCATCCTTTCCTTTTGGAAGATATACCTTATGTAATAATTCAAAATCTCTGACGTTTTGGTAATTAGGAATTTTGAAACCCTTGTATGCTGTGCTAAATTTCATAAAGTATTTCTGCCAGAAAGAAATTGTTGTCTGCTTGCATCATAAAGAGAAGCTTTATGTGCCAATAAATAAGTCATACAACAGGGCTCAGAACACCGCTTCTAGGGGGGTTTCCATCTTTTAATAAACTTCTACTGGAAACTGTAATTAGAATGATTCAGTTTGTGTTATTTCCTTTAAAAAAACAAACAAAAAATGTTCGTCCCAACTCCATTCTTTTTTAGTATCTGTTGATAATAAAGATGTGCTTCCCTAACAAAAAAAGGAACTGATGCATTCTGTGCCACAAAACACCTTTCGTTAGTCTAAAAGCCATTGAAGGTAATGACTCTTTCACAAAATTAAGCTCTGACAAACCATTATTAAGTGGTATATTACTTTCTGGGCCAAAACATGAAGGATTCAACACACTTTTATTAGTTCAGCCAATAAAAACTGAATAGAAAAATTTGAGCTTATTTGAGTACTCTGAAAATATCACTGTCCTGTGGATAAACTGTTAGTGGTTAGAGCACGGTCCTTGTGCCACCGTTACTCCATGAGTGGTTCCTCTGTTTGTAGGGTTGTGAGAGCCGGCAGATGTTGAACACATTTTGTGTAAAATGTCTTTTCTGTTATTGTGGTAATCTCCGTGGTCTGGAACACCAGGCAAAATATAATTTTGAGCTTTTATTTAGCCTTTGGTCAGAACTTTAGCAAAATAATGGCTTAGTTAATAATGCTTTTTCTCTTCATTTCTTCCTGCCTTCCCTCATCTCTTGTCAGTTGGAGACTGTTCTTTCTGATAGTAAACACAGAGAGATAATATTTGAAAAAGTAAACTAAATTTTTTTGTTTAATTTTCTGTGCTTTTAACAGCCATTTGCTATTTGATTAGTCAATAAGGCACCTTGATTTTTAAAACTCCAAGTTTTGAGCTCCCATCCTGCTTAATGAATTCCAGAGGTTTCACACCTCTAACTTTTATGGGAGTCTTTGAGATTTTGCCCTCTGAATAATTACCCAGTAATTAATATGAAACGATTTGCATAACCAAACAATGAGTTACGGTGTTAAGTTAGCTCAACATTTAATTTCTCCTTCATTTACCTCAATTTGCCTTGCTGCTTATTTTCTTCTAACCATCACAGACCGTCCATTTCCAATCTAAAACAGGGAGAAACACACCTTTTCAGTAATCAGGTTCTCTTTGAATAAAAGATCTTCAAACATTTTTTTGCAGAAGACATATCCTTCAAGTAAAAAAAAATAGGCTTAACTCAAAGACCCATCTTCTCAGTGAATTCTGATGCTAAATTGTGTAGAAATGGGGCCTATCAAAATTCCTACCCTTTTTTCAATCTCTGTAATAGTCAAGAGGCCCATCAAAGCTTCTGAAGATTTTCTCTGGCTCTTTGATATCTGTTTGGATTGCAGCAAAGCAATGCTAGAGGAGGGAAACTGTTGCTTCTGGTAGATCCATTCATTTGGGTGGCGTGCAATAATTTTAGTTCTCCAGTACACAGACATAAAAGTCACAGGGAAATGTCACCTGTTTGGGACAATATGATTGGATTGCTAGACATTATTTTCTAATTTTACTATTTTAAAATACCTCGCCTTTTCATTTCCTGCAGTTAGATCTTATTGTGCTGTTCTGCTGTCACAAAACTATTACCATCCTGTGGCAGATTCATCCAGTGGAAAGATGTAATGAAATGACTTTCAAATTATTTTCCTTCAGCCTACCACTATAGTATTTTTAAAACAAGAGCATTTTAGATGATTCTTCTTGTGCTGCTGATACTGAGGGACCAGCTCCACCTGGCAGGAGAAGTTCAGCACTCCTAACACCGGACTTTGGTTAGAGAAATTAGTTGTGTTAATTGCAAATATTCTGGTTTGGAATGGCAGCTCTAAATCCTAACATGGCAGAGCAGCTGCATTTGAGTGACTCTGAGGCACTCAGGAACTGTCTTGGAGCAACACAATCTGAATGTTAAGTAACACAAACTGCAAAGAGGTAACACCAATAATGGTGAATTGTTTGTCAGGCATGCAGAGCGGATGGTTGGGCTCCTCCTTCTGTGGGAGACATTGCCCAAACTCCTGTGGACTTCAGCAAAGTTTGCTTTTTAAGAGTCAGGGTACCTGTAAAAATTAAATTAGGGACCAGTTGATTTCTCTTTGAATAGTTTCCTCTGCAGTGGCTCAACCTGTAATTAAGATGCAGGGGCTGAGTAGCTGGTGGCATTCAGCTGCCTATTAAGGAGATGCTGCAAAGGCTAAACAAGGGTCTGAACTCTCATTAGCAGCATTTGTCAGGAACCACAGGATCTTCCTTGTTTTCTCTCGTGTTGCATTGTAAATATTGCTCAAACGAACAGCATGCAATAACAGCTGAGGCTGAAGAGTCCTACCAGCTCATTTGACTTGCAAATGCTTCATTATTCAGACAAATTTTCCACATAAACAAAAACTAAGGAAATAACCCACAATGCGAAGTTTGTCATTCTGGGATTAACTTTTTGGGGGGTTGTTTTCTCAGGAACCTCAGTTCAGAACTCTCACTCTGTATCGAATGCTTATTTCCACCCAAATTTCAGCAGAACACTTAGAAAATACCATGTACAAATATCATACATATGAACATTACTTAGCCTGTGTCCTTTTCCAAGACAGCTCTTCTCAGTTAGATATCTAGATCACAGAGACTGATTTAAAAATTTATTTACTGCATTTAATGTTCAGAGAATAGAAATGTTCAGATATTGTGTTACATCTGTATTAATATGTAATAGATCAGCTAGTTCAAGACACTGGATAGGGAGGATATTCATAAGTTTTAAATGAAGTTTTAACTTTGTTTTCCAAGACTGCTTTTCTAGCCTGAATCCAAAAGGACTCTAATGTGTTGTAGTTTCTGTCAGTCAAAACCAGAAGCAGGAATACTTATTTTTAGTAGGGGGGGAGGTTAGTGTTGTTGACTAGTCTTTAGCTCAGGAAAGAATGACGTGCTTGCAGGTTGTGTGTTTCTTTGCAGTTCACCAGTCAAATATGGATGGAAAACAACTTATGTGTGAATTTAGGGACTGTGATATATGCTGCAACCTGAAACAGCTCCAAGGGTTAACACAGGGCTTGGATGAAAATGTCTGTAACTGTAATTAACTGCTGCTTACAAACTCTGTAGATTCCGTTTAAGATGATGTTTCTGGATTCTCCCTCAGCCAGCTCTCTCCTTTAAACTCATCTCAGTTTATTGTATTCTTGCTTCAGTCCGTGATACCTTCAAATAAATACGCTTAATTATAGTATGGGGGGGTATTCTGCTATTTTGGGAACATTCTGTGGGGAAAAAGCCATACAGAAGTTCCTGGAAAGGAGACATTCGAGAGTAGAGAGGCTCCTGTGCAAGTGGTTACTTACATTGACATTCACCACTATTTGATGCCAATATTTTAGCAAATGATATAAAACACTGGGCTCAAACCACTGCATACCAAAAGTAGGTATATTCATAACTAGAAATATTCCGTAGAAAATTTGTTTTCAAATACAAATGTGGAAATTTAAGGGAGATATTAGGCTGTATCACAACAAGGAAGTTGATGGATAAACACTGAGTACCTCAAATGTTTATTTTCTTCTTTCTGAATGAGAAGAGGCCATCACCATATCTGGAGTTGTCTCAGGGGTGTTTAAACACCTTACACCTTACCATCATAGTAAGTCATCCAGTTTGGACAAATCAGTTCATCCTCTTAACATGGTTTCTTCTATAAAATACTCCTCAATCTTAGGACAGGACAAAAAAATTAGCTAAGAGACTGGATAAAATAATCTATTTCCATAAATTGAATGTATCTTAAAATTATTGTTTGTGCTATATTCCCTATGAGTTGGCAATACTAATTTAGATATTGAAGATGCAATGATTTTTGTTCTTCTCTCCTTCTTTTATAACTGAATTTTTGAATACTTTCAATACTTTTAGTGTACTCAATGCTTTAAAAGTATCTTATTTAAGGTTAAGTATCAACATAGAAAACAAAATTTTTTAAAATTCTGTTTTTGAATTCTGTTGAGTTATGGAAAGAAGAAAGAGTTTTTAAGCATTTTTAAATCATAGACTGAGAGGACATTTGGGCTACACAGTTAATGATGTTATTTTGATTCACAAGCCAGATCAATTATTGATATTATTTGCAGGTTTGGAGGTTGCTTATTGAATATCTGACAGATGCACCTCTAAAGCAAGCAAGAATTCAGAAAGAGTGAGTCCATTTGTGCCTTAGGATGGTTTAATTTGAATGATATGAGATGGAATTTTAGTGCTCTTGTTTGGATATGTATTCCTGCATTAGTTGACAGTGGAGGTATAGTGGAAGAGAATGGATGATTTATTTAAGAACTTAATTTTCAGCATACCTCGATCAGAACTGCAAATTTTCTGTGAGAGTAAGAAGATTGAAGACAGGGAAAAAAGGCAGTTATGAGTTTGCAGAAGGTGGAAGACAAACCCTTGTACTTCTAATCCAATACTGACTTATATCCACAGACTCTTTCTAGAGCACTTTTTGTTGTCCCTTACGTTTATGCTTCAAAACATCAAAAATGCAGCATTTTAGTGTTCTTCCAAAACAATTAGTTCAGTTTAAACACTCAGCTGCATCACTGCTGTTACTCCACGCTCACAGCTTTACTTTCTCAGAGCAATTTTCAGGACATGTGAATTTTTTTTGCTTTTTTTCCTCCAGCAGCTGAGAATGGTCCTCTAAAAGCAGCTTTCCAAAGCTGTGTGCAGTGCATTCTGCTGAAGGCTTCATGATGTAACTTGTGCTTTTAAAATAAAAACTAAAGGAAGACATAGATCTTTGTCATCGTTAGCTTAAAGCAATATACACAAAGTGGAATGTGTGTGTGTATACAAATGGGTATAATATACAAAGATATACACGGCTGTTTAATATACGTAGTTTAATGTTTAGACATGAGGAAACCGTTTGTAATAATTTCATTATCCATGTAAACTACATCAAAAGTCTGTAGCTAAACATAAAAATGTAACCAGATCCACTGTCTAAAATCTGCTTGAGCATCACTAGCTTTTCCACTTTTATCAAGGGGCTCACTTGTTACTGATTAATATATAGCCACGAGTAGTAGTAATCTGCTTTCTCAAACCCAAGATGCACACATCTCCCCAGTCTTTAGATTAAGAAAGGCATCCAGAAATTTTTGAAAATTAGTTGCCGCCGAGGTTTATTGCTACATCTTCGTTCCTCCTTGGCTTAAAAAAAATCTGTAATACTGCAAAGAAATAAAATCTCTTGCTTATTTAAGCTGTGTGACAAGACTTTGTGCTGAAATACTCATGAAACAGCTTGTGTTGATGGGAAAGTGAAAACTGAATTTTTCTTTAGTGTATATGAATTTGAATCCCACACACAGGTCTTCTTAGAATTGTAGTACAGAGACTTTTTCATTTTCCAAATGGAAATGCAATTTTTTTATCCATATAAATCCATATATAAATTCAAGATAATAATATAATTCAGAATCCCGTACAAATTCACTTTAATAATCAACCCTTAAAATTAAGGTTTGCTATGTTATTAGTCAGACAAAAAGGTTTCATTTGAGTTATATAGGCAAGGAAATATACCCACGGTAGACACCTATTCACAGGATAAAAAACCCGTCAGTAAATTATCTGTCAACTGCCACTTTCCTGTTTCCTTTTCTCCCCCGTAAGATGTTGGGCAGAATTAGTGCGCATCACGTTCATGTCAGTGATATTCCTGTTTCTCAGTTCAGTCGGGAGCCTGCCTAGGTGAGTCAGTGCGTGTTGGCACACTGGAGACTGCTCTGCCTGGGACAGCCTGGAGGTGTGAGGGCTGGATTGAGTTTAACACACAGCAGCTGTGCTGCTTCCACTCCCCAGATGGAAAGTTGTCCTGGAGAGGCGGCTTCCCTGCAGTTTAGTTCAATAGTGTTCCAAGACACTGAAAGACAGCAAGCAAAGGAAGGAAACTGCACGAAGGGATTCTAGAGCAGAGTAACAGTTCTGGCAGGTGATTTATTCTGCAGTAGCTCATTGGGGCTTTTGGAGAGAAGCTCAAAGTAGGAGAAAGATGGGGAGAGACTGCAAGAGCATGTAGTGGCAGGAGAAGGGCGAGTGGCTTCAAACTTAAAGAGTGTAGGTGTAGATTGGATATTAGGAAAAAATGCTTTACTGTGAGGGGGGTGAGGCCCTGGCACAGGTTGCCCAGAGAAGCTGTGGATGCCCCATCCCTGGAAGTGTGCAGGGCCAGGTTGGATGGGGCTCTGAGCAACCCGGGACAGTGGAAGGTGTCCCTGCATGTGGGAATGAGATGATCTTCAAGATCCCTTCTAACTGAAGCCATTCTATGAAGATAAGAATCCAAAGTTCCCTGTCCTGAGAACTCCTGAGTAGAGGCATCTTCCCCTGAATTACTGCATGTGGTATCAGTACAGCTCTTTAGATTCAGTTGAGAGACTCCTCATCATTTTAAGCACTTGAATTAGTTCTTCACATTTTCACAGCAAGCCTGATTTCACTCAGAAAATTCTGTAAACTTTTTGCTTGGAGCTAGTGTGTGGGTTTGGGATGTACAGGTCTTTTGAGCTGTGTGATCTCACGTCACCTGACAGGACTGAGGTCTAAATCAAAATTATTTAAGAAGCTGAAACCTTCCCATGGAGAATTCAGATCATCATTTCAGGATGAAATTACAGGGGAGACAAGCATCCACTTTGCTATGGGATAGTGTGTTTACAGTTAAGCAGGATCAGAGTTTCTTTCTCTGTCTTTCTTTACCTGTTCTTTTGACCAAAAATTAGTATCTGTTTGGTTTGTGGGATCATGTTTATACTTTTGCAATACCTTCAGGAGAAATGCCACTCTGCCTCAGCCCTTTTGCAGCAATGCCAAGGAAAGTAGATGGAAAAGTTCATTTTCACTGAACAAAATAAGGAGAAAGCCCGCAGTGTTCCACAGATACAAGTTGTTTTAAATGCTTCTCTTTTTAAAAGTTAATTATGTGATTGCTGCATTACTCAAGAGCTGAGAAGAACATATCTGTAATGAGCAGAATCTGAGCAGATTTTTAATGCATCTCTTTCAGCTCTCCCTGTGGCTAGGAGTGCTTATTGAGATGTTCATTTACAATAGATTACTGGTACTTTTTTAAAGTACTTTCCCACTCTCCATAATTGATGTATTAGTATATCCCCTAAGCGTATTTTCTTGCTCGTCTGTACTCCATTAAGATTAAACAGAATGGTCATTAGATCATAAAGCAATAAAATATTCACTTTGCTACTTGCTGCAAAAAAGCTGTCAAATATAAAGATTGACTTTGCCTTCAGGTACATTTTTAATGGTCCTTTAAATATTGCCCTGAACCACTGTAACACACAGTACTAGATGGAGAACTTTCTTCATCAGGGGGAAGTATATCTTAATTAGGTGTCAGGCCCAGAATTTTTTACTCAGCCCATGCTCTTCTCTGTGAAAGATTTTTATCCACGGTTATACGAATTCATGACACAGTTGCAATGCAGGTTAAAATTAGGGAGACAATTTAGACTTTATTGCTTGCAATAGAATTTTTAATAGGTTTTAATTAAAATGTCAAAGATCATATAATATATATATATTTCTTGTTCAAATAACAGTGGAGAATATGAGCATGTAAAGATATTAGATAACCAAATTTTCAGTGTGCAAGCATGAGCTGCACTTGCAAAGAGGTGTTCAATCATGAAGCAAACCCCAAAGTTTATGTTTAGAAATTTAGGCTTGCGGAATGGTGTGTGTTTCCCTTACTCACTGTAGTCCCTCATTAGCTTTCTCCAACACTCTTTTCTTTGACAGGAGAAAAAGAAAATATTTCAAATGGTAAAAGCAATTTTCAAAGGGCATCAAGGATACTTCTATTTTATAATTGACTGCTAAAAGGTATAAAATACATAAAATATATGCAGCAGCATAACTGCAAAGATGCTCTCGTCAGTAAGGCTTTACTGCCCACCAGGCTAGATAAACTTTGCAAAAGAAGTATGGTATTAATGACTGAGTAATTATTGTCAGGAGAAACTGCAGGCAGATTTATTTTATTGATTATCTCTTTATTAATAATGTCATGGCTCCAAGGTCACAGTGTTCCCAGACATTCAGAGAAGTATCAATTTTCACTAGTTTTGATTGTTAATGAGTGTGAGATCTCTCTGTCAGTGCTTGTTCTGGGCCACTTTTTTGTCTACCTTGAGATTACTGAAGTAATTAACAATTTGATAACACTCAGAATTGTAACGAAAAGCTTTGGGATGTTCTAGCCTATGTTTATTGTATTGGCTTTTTAAATGATGGTGTAATGTCTATAATACTTGAGGTCTTCCAAGGGAGAAGCTCTTTTCCCAAGAAGTCTAGTGTGCTGTAATGGCATTCTGTGATTTTATCTGGTTGGAGACTGTCTTGGGAATGGTGATCATGAAATTTTTTTTTGATTCTCGAAGTAAGGAGGGGTGTCAGCAGAATGGCTGCCTTGGACTTGTGAAGGACAGACCTTGGCCCGTTTAGGATACTGGTTGAAAGAGTCCTTTTGGAGGCATTCCTGAAGAGCAAAGGAGCCCAGGAAGACTGGACATTCTTCAAGAAGGAAGTCTTAAAAGGCACAGGAGCAGGCCATCCTCTGTGCTGAAAGATGAGCCGGTGGGGAAGACCAGGCTGGCTGAACAGAGAACTTTGCCTGGAACTCAGGAAAAAGAGGAGAGCTTGAGACTTTTGGAAGAAGGGGCAGGCAGTTTGGGAGGACTACAAGGGTGCTGTGAAGTTATGAAGGGCTAATTAGCCTTTAAGATAATTTTTGCCATCAAAGCAACCACTTAATTCCATCAGTGCTTCAGTTTTGTCACTGCAGATCCCTTCCTGAGTGCTCCCAGATCTCCAGGGCTGGCTCAGCCACCCACATTAGCAGCTCAGTATTCTATCTCAGCACTGCTGCCTCTCCCAGCCTGGGCTGATGTGTTCTTTCCTCCTTGATTCAGTGTTTTGACACATCTCTCTGAAGTTTGGTCTGCATTGTCACTGACTGGAAGAACAGCACCTCTGATGCTTATGGCAAATGCTAGTTCTTCCTTTTGTCAGTTTTCCTTGGAAAGCATGTCCCTCACTCATTATGTAAAACAGATAATTAGCTGATTACTTGTGCTCCACTTAGAGGTATGATTGGATACGTTTCACTCTTGTCAACATTGTAGAATAATCTTCACAAGAGGGCAGTTTGCCCTGAAGATGCTCTTCTAGTGTCACCATCGGTATCCTGGAGGCCCTTCTCGCTCTCTGCTGGGTTCCTTGTGTTGGTCCCACTGTCAGTGGCTGGCTCTTCTTTTTATGGCTTTGGACAACTGCATCCACCTGCCCTAAGCCCATCACTGTGCCCCTGAGTCCCCTCCTAACAGAGGCTCTGACAGAACTGCAGTAAGCAGCTTCATCACCTCAGTGGAGCTCCACTGGAGACAAGGGCTGGAGTTATATTCCCAAAAATAATCAAGATAATTTGATCCTTTGAAACTTATCTGTGATGTTTTCTGCAACGGCACTGCCATTTCTTATGTTTTTGTTGTGCAAACTAGAGGAAATCAGTTCTTTACCTGTTCAGTCCCACCTTTACTTTCCATCTCCTCTCTCTTTCTAATCTTCCTATATTTGCACTGAAAAGCATTTTAGCAAACATATATGAACTTTTTCTGAAATTGTATTCTAAGTTTCTCTCAAAGAGCACCTATGATTCAACCTCTCCTAGACTGTGTGCCATTGTTTGGCCAATTCTTTTGTACTTAATTGTAGAACTTTCCAGAGTTTGAAAGGTATATATCCCTTTCTTTAAACAGATGTTCAAATGAAGTGATAGAATTCAGTTGCAAGCCATTCATTCATCTATAATGTTACATGAGAAAAATTTTCAGCCTGGTTTTTTTTTTCTGTGGAAGGTGTAATAAACTAGCTTGTAAGTCCCTTGTCAGTTTTTATTTTTGCCTTTATGTCTTTGTAACATCTGTTTCAGAAACACCAGGCTTTGTTTCTATTCCAGTTTGTTTTGGCCAGTGTATACTGAAAAAACGATACTGTGAAGCACTGTTAAATTTACAAGTAAATTATGTGAATTCCTATATACTCCTAATAGGTTTTGTCTGTCCAGATGGCAACTAAAACCTCTAACTTTTCCTGTGTGCTGCTGACTTTAAAAGAAGCAAAAATAGCAACACAAACACCAGCCCCCTCAAACAAACGACAGTGAAGTGAATGGCTTTTCTTACCTCTATGCCATAGATCTGTTTGATAAAGCAGGAAAGAATATCTTGTCCTTTACAGAGAACATCAGAGCTTTGTGATCCTGTAAAATTTAATTTTTAGTAGCAGAGGAGGTTGGGTCTTGTCCACCTAACACAGCGCTGCCTTTGTACTTGCAGCACCTGCAGTCAAACTTCAGCCTAAGAGACAAATCTATGGAATATGGGGGGCTGGGAGCAGCAATGACCTCTGTGTCTCAGTGGTTACACCTGAAGATCTTTTTGTTTTTCTAACCTGCTGCTGCTGCCGCTGGCATAGAATAACCTGAATTCTAGTGGATATTTTGAGCTGGAAAGCAGTGCTGATTGCTACTTGTTGTTTTCCTCTTAGATGAACTTGCTATTTTTCCATTTGAACTCGTGTAGATCCAAGTTATTTTAAGGGATTAAGAAGAAAGACCTTAAAATATAGAAAAATAAAGGGATATGCAGTTTGGGACTAGACAGTAGTCTCGGACTTTACTGAGTCACCACTACGCTTGGCCTTGTTTTTCCTTGGGATAGTCACTTTTCTCCTCTGAATTTTATATATTTTTTGGAAAAAAGAGATTATTCACCCCTTCCTTCTCATTACGATGTTGGGAGAATAAATTAAAATATATTCATGTAATACATGTTGGTGAAGCATATCAAAATGCAGGGGCAGGGGCTGGATTATAATTTTTTATACATTTTGTTTAACTGATGACATATTTCCTGGATGGCATCTTTAAGGCAAGAATTCTTTTCCCACAGAGATGTCCAATAATATTTTCTATTCACACAGGGTTCATCTAATGGTTTCAAAGCATGTTACAATATTTAAGAAAATAAATGTCCTAATACTCAGACGAGTTGGCTATAGAGTTTTTATTGGTGTAGAGTGGTTAAGTGCCTTGCATATGTTATAAATCAGAGACTAAACTGGGAATTAAACTTTGGACCAGTTTAGGGACAAAGATATCTGTAAAGATTTTCTTGGTTGCTCGGCAGAAATACTTCATTACCTACATCAATAAGTATTTTTCACATTGATGTCTCTCCACTGTGTGTTATCTCTAAGACTGAATTGTGAAAGAGAAGCACTGTGTGCCAGTTTTAAGCAAAACCTAAATCAAAGGGTCTTTTCTTTGGCCACTGCCTTTGACTGGTGGTTTTGACTGTACTTGACTGTCAGGGATGCTTGAGACTAAACTCCAGTTACGAGGTGAAAGAGCAAGTTTAATTTGCATGGCAACTTGTTGCTTAAGAGTGGGTGAGAATATTAACTAGTTCAATAGGATGGGTAATGTAGAGTGTATTTTCTTATTTAGTTTTTCTATGAGGACACAGAAAAGTGTCTTGACTTCTGTCTGAGGCAGAAAACAATTGGGATTCTTTGGCTCTGGCTGTGCCATTGCATCCCTCCACACTGGGCTCTGCAGCCTGTCCTCTGATAGCTGTGACAGCCTGTGAATTCCCTGTGGTGCCAGGCAGGACAGGGATCTCTTGTGACAGTCAGTGTTGCCTGTCCTTCTGCAAAGCCTTGTAAAACATCGCAAAGTGCTTTTCATCTTCAAGAAAGGAAATGTGTGCTCCTCCTCTTAAATACCCCATGCAGAAATGGAGATGGATCATTCCAATATTTCTAAAGCAAAAGGCAAACTATTCCATCATCATTTGAGGAGAAGAAGGAGATTCTGTAGGTATTAATTGAAATCCTATTAAAAATTTTGGTCATCTGCAAGTGTGAATGAAAAGATTTTGACCTGTGCTTTCTATGATAGCTCACACTTGATGATACTGCCTTCAGTTCTCCCAGTTTGTGAGGCATGAGGAAATGAGATGGGCTCCAAGAAGAAGGATAATTCTATTTTCTTCACAGTGTGTGAGGAGAGAAAGGCTGCCATGTGTTGATGAGATCATCACTTTAATAGCAGCCATTTATCTCTGAATGCTCTCTGGAGGTAAACACAACGATCACTTTTAAAGTTAAAAGCATAATTCACCCCAGTTATTTTCTTAATCCTGTTCTTATTGAGGTGGATTGGTTCACCTGATCTATTTAAATGGTGATGAATGCAGAATATTTTTTGTCAAGAACGTCTTTTATATTTGTTTCACCTTGATTTAGGATTCAATAGCAAATTAAAAAAAACCCAAAACAACAAAACCATACAAATCCCCATCTTTTTAAGTAAAGAAGGTGACTGGGACAAGTAGAAATATACAGGAAAAAAACCCATTCTTCTTTATGGTGCTCTTGGGAAGTGCAAAGCTGGCAAAAACTTATTTTGCAAATGACAAAAAAATTGTAAGTTCTCCTGAGGAATGGCACAGATCACTGCAATCAGTTTGGGTTCTAGAAATTTTGATGCTTTATACCCGGAGTAAACTGGTTGCTAAGGAATAGGTAGATTGAGCCTTTTCACATTAAAGCGAGGACTAGTACGTGTGGGAGATTTTTATGAGAAGCTGGTTGTAGATTGTTAGGTCAGAGAGAAAATTATTAGAAAAAGGCATTATCCTAAAATCAAGAATATACTGGTCTTGCAAGAACTTAATCCAAGAGTCTGTCTGATATAAGCACTGATAATAAACTTTTCTGCAGCTCTTTTGGCTGCTGGTAGAAGGGAACCACCAGCTCTTGCATCCATACCTTCCATTTTGTGAGGGTTCGTGTTTAAAACTCCAGCTTTTATTTCCCATTGCAATGAGATTTTGTACTTAGCAGCAAGGAGCCCATCTTGTTTCCTTCTTTTCCAAGTGAAGAATAGAGCTCTTGTTCCCTTTCTTTTCCCTTTTCCGGGACTCTGCTTATACAGAGCAAGATCTTAAAATGAGGACTGTGGTGTGTTGCTCCGAGTTTTGTGGATGTTGGTCTTTGGGTGTTGATTCATACTCACAATTTCATCCACAGAATTAAGCCAGGGTCTTCTCAGTATTAAATTAAAGAGTTTCTCTCTTCAGATGTATTTATAAAAAAATAACTGGTTTAAGGGACCTTTGTCCCATAAAGAAGACATTTTCACAGTCATGTAGGACAACTTGTCCTAAATTCAGATAAAATTTCCAGGATGTCCATCAAAACATTCACCTGGTAGCATTTTGGGTTTTCCTATGCACATTTCCCAAAATTTCACCTGTAAATTTTGCAAACAAGAAAACTTTCAGTGAATCCATTTGCATATTATTTCCATAATTATTTGTTCCCTAATATCCTCCTTCTTAATAAATAGCTCTAGAAGTTGGAGCTGTTAAAGTTTTCTCCTCCAAAACAAAAGTACTACTTAAAAATTAAAAAAAAAATCCCTTGTACATAATTGTCAACTTATCATAGCCTTTTCCTTTAAGTTTTCACATTTACTTGGCTTGAGTTACTGAGTTTAATAATGGTCAAGATGCAAGTATAGACATGAAAAAAAGGGATACTTAACATGGAGGAGAAATGTATTGATTTAATTAAATTCCTGTCGTATGCCCTAGAAAGAAATGTCAAATTAAAGCCAGTTATATTGGTTAGATATTTCAGATCTGACACAAATGAAGGCTTTATTAATTCCTTGGTTCCTAATTGTTTTATTTGCATCACAGCACACCATAGCTCTTGGATGTGGTTCTACTCTTCCTCCCCCTGTAATTACTCAGGACTTGGGCACGGGAGAGAGAAATCCAAGCCTGTCTCATTAATTGCTTGGTTTCTTTTAACAGCCACACATTACCTGCAGGATTTATTTGATGACCACTGCTTCTGCTGTTTCTTGAAGACTCTGTTCAAAATGTCTTTTATCTTATGGCACATCTTGAAGGCCAGGACATGCTCTTATCCCCAGCGCAGATATGAAGAACTGGGCACAGATAAAGTGGTTTGAGCAAAATCCTAAACTTCTGCATTTTTTTGTGCAGAAAAGCTCATCTAATTCATCCTAGGTTGTTCACAAAGTTTTATATTGGTAAAATAGGTTGCTTTTTGTGTTTTCTCTTCTTTTTTATTTCCCTAGTTTTGCTGTTATATTGTACATTATATGGTTCTCAAAGGAGCATCTGAACATGCACCATCACTACTGTGTGATGGAGTAATATATAGAATTAGTGATTTCAAACAAACCCACAGACTTCAAATTAAGAACATAAATATTTCATTTTAAATGTTAATGCTTCCAACAGGTTCCAATTTTCTTCCTAATTCTACTTTTTTGCTAAACTGATTTTTATTGTGATGGGAGTAGAAAATCTATTTCGTGCATTGAAACAACCAGCAGAAAGAATATGAATGAAAAATGTCACACCAACCCGATACGACCAGTATTGGGAATCCAAAGATTTAATGTGGCATAGAAGAGGAGCCAAAACAATTTGGCTTCTAGAACAAAATTTGTGTTGAGGAAGATGAAGTCCCTGGGAGAGATGATGGATTACAATCTGGTTCTGCTGGAGAAGTAAACTGCTAGGCTCGTGTCACATTAATGAAAATGATCTAGCTAACAGCAGATTTCCCAGCTTTGCAGAGGGAACTCGTTTGGAGCCTTGATAGGCAGGATTCCCCCAAGCAAATATCCTGAATCACTGTCACATATCAGCCTCTGCCTACAGTGCTGATGCTCCCAAAACAAACCTAATAGAAGATAATTTCTTTCTTACCTTGGAAACCATTCTTTCCTTCTTTTTCCAGTGCACACCTTCTTTCCAAATTACAGTGTGAAGCCCAGGAGAAAACAGAATTAAAAGAATCTTGGTTAGTCAAGCAATTCTGGTTTTGTATTTTTTTTTAAGAAAAAAAAACAACTTCTACAGTGCCAGACACAATTTTAGATTAAGATCTCTGCAAACGTCAATAGATTTTAGTTTGAATCTCCTGTGAGAGCATTTCAGACCTGATAGCCCTGCCAAATTGCAAGACAATAAAATCTAAAAAGAGCTATATGAACGGAGGAATTTTTTTTATATAATTTCCTGTGTTGAAAGAATATTACTGTGCTTAGATGCAGCTGTGACACAAGAAAATTTTCTCTATATGTTTTCTTCCCCGTCATCAAGTTTGTTTAGCTTCTGTGTTGACCTTGTAGTTGTGCCACTCTTGCCACCCTCAATCAACCAAACAGGTGAGGCCAACGCTGAGCCCTGCTTTTTCTTGGCATGCAAGGAAGATGGGGGGAGCAGTTCTGCAGATCCATCCTTGGTTGTCTGCTGCTCACAGCAGGTACAGCTCTGATCACTACGGGATCTGAGCGTGTGGGGCCGTAAGCACAACACGTCAGCCTGTTTCTTATCCTCTCACACTACAGACAGAAAAGGGTTTTACTTTTCCATGGAAAAGTTATTAGTGCATATATGCCTCCCTACTAGCACTGATTCTGACCCTCAGAACCTTTGGCTTCCTGGGAAATTAGACTTTTGTTTAAATGTTAATAACTTTTGAGTGCTTTCATGCCATTGGTACCTCCTTTCAAATGCAAAATTGTGTCAATAGGGTGGAAATAAATCTAATAGGCTTAATGGCACCTGTAGAATAAAGCAGCTTGTCTGTGACCTCCTCATTAAGGTGTTTGCTGACAATGCAGACTAACAGCAGTAGAACTTTAATACTACTGTGTGAGGAATTACTTTATTTTAAAAGACTTCAGCAAATTTTCGTGCCTTTATCCGTCCCCATTCTGTCTGGTTGCTAGAACCTGTCAGTACTTCAAATACCTTATCTTCCTCCTTGGCAGGGAATTTCTAAACATACATAAATCTGTGGACCTAATTGCTATTGAATATTTTTTTCAAACAGGTTTCCCGGGAAACAGTCTGAACCATAAAATTTAGAACCATAAAAGTGCCATGACTGCAAAGTTAAGGTGTTTATCCTGTGCATACCTTCACCCTTTTCTTTAGGTTTTGCTATACTCATCTTCTTTTTTCAAACAATTAGTATTTTGAACGTAAAAATAGTGAGCAGTTAGACTGAAGTTTAATTACCTGTTTCTTCTGAGTCAGCTCTGGCTTTATCTCAAAACAGAGTATGCTTTGATGCAGCAATGGAAGCTCACTGTTTGTACTGAAATGCTGTGTTCTGCGTTACTCGTGTGCAGTACAACTTTTGTTTCACCTCTAAAATAGTTATATAAATCGAATTGAGAGGTCCTGGAGTGCTTTGGGAGTGTCAGGATCGTGTGTGGATGAATTTGAAAGGTGTGAGCCTGGTCTAAAGCACTTGGACCCAAAGGGGCCACAGTGGTTTTCCAAACGGTACCTATTGGTGCACATCAGCTTTTGCACTGGGCTTGTGTTGGAATGGTGGGAAATGCACTTAATGCAATAATTTGCCAGAGACAATTGCAAAATCTGCTGAGAGTGAGCAACTTTCAGGGAGTGATATTCTTGTCGTGTCACACACACAATATTAACAGGTGATGGTAATGGAAGCAAGATTGAAATAGTCTAAGGTGAACCTTAATATTTATGAATTTTGTCAAAAAGTGAAAAAAGTGTCAGTTACAAGAAAAATTTAGCACGGTATAATAAACCTTTGAGTTATACATAGCTCTTCCTGATTTAACAAAATCCATTAAGAGAGTTTTAAAAAAAAGTAACTATAAGAATGTGCTACTTGATAGTGCTTGAAATTCGTGTATTATAGATTGAGCAGGAGTATGATCAGTGTTATTCAGAAAAATGCTGTTGCCTTTTATTTTCCTCAAGAGCTGCTTCTTTTATTTCAAAAAGAGTTCTCAGGTGCTCCACAAAATCATTTTTTTCTGCTGTTACAGCTAGCATTAGTGTTATTATCTGTTTTTCTATCACTGATTCTACATTTCAGCAAATCACAACACAGCTCTTAACAACGTAAGGTGAAATGTGAGGGCCCAACATTAAGTCTCTTCTTTTAAAAAATCACCTTTATTTTACAAGTGTTTTGTTCAGACGAGTGTGAAATAATTCTTCACTGTGAAAAGTAAATGTAAAAAAAGTCTATTTCAGTCAAGTAATTTATAATCAGATGTTTCTTATATATAACTTGATTTTCTAATGGGAGCATCAAGTTCATAACCAGATTATTTAGCAAGTCTTAGGATTCCAAATAAAACAAAAATATTTCAAATACAGGTAAGACAGTTTTTTACGTTTTGGAATTGTCGGCCACCTAATACGCATTATAAATAGTGTGCAGTTCCCGCATGTAAAAAAACATACATTACAAAGAAAAAATGAAAAAATACAGATTAAAGATATATTTTTACATATAATGAAGCTGCTTTTTCTTCAGAAATCTTTACACTTTTCAAATACTTAAAATATTTATTCAGAGTAATTCACGGAGAAACAATGAAAAGTCTTTGGTCACGGAACTTCATTGTGCTATGTAATTTAGGGATACAATGCTTTTATTCCTTTATTATCTTCAGTCATTGTAGATTTTTCTGGTTTTATCTGATCACACATAATAGAAAAAAATGTTAATGGTTTGAAAAAGAACTGCTTGGAATAAATAGAATTTTCTTTATGGTTATTGAATGCCTTAACTCTATTTTCATAATTTAACTATCTTCCAAACCTATTTATTGCTTTCTGTATTCCACAACCACTTAATATTGTCTCTTAACCATACAGTTTTAATATATAGTTTTAACCAGCAAAAAAGGGGAAGAAACCAAACATTTAGTGTCATGAAAGTTGTTTTGAAATCAATATGTAAGAACAGGGGAAAATCAGGTTTAGAAGAATTGGAATCTTCCTCTTTCTGTGAGTGCTCGTTTTTTGATTATACTTTTATATTTCCATCTATTGGGCTACAAATAAAAGAAGTGGATCTTTCTTTAAAAAAGAGAAAATTTCAAAAACCACCCAACTCCTTGAGATTTTGAGTAAGACCTTGAAGGCTGTAATAGCTTTCATAAAACAGCGAGATTTTCAACTGCATATAACCTCCCATCTGTCCATAATTTACACCCTTCTTTACTCTTTAAACAAGTCTCTAAACCCAAGACTAATCCCTGTGTTCTTCACCAAGTATTTTAGGGTAAAATATGACTAGGAAGCAGCTTGCCTCCTGCTGGCTCCAATATTATATATATATCTTCAGTGCACTGTGGCCGTTTCCTTAAGCTGTTGAATTTTTAAATTCCCCACAGCATGTACTGTGTTCTGCATCTATCAATTACAGAGGCCAGGGCATGAGAACACAAATGAGACCTCAGCTTCTCAAAGGACTTGAATGCTTGCTTTTCTTTGTCACATGTATTCATTCTTCTTTAGCACGGATCTTGAACTGTAACACTGTGGTTAAAATATCTGAAAAGCCGAGATGTTCATTTTTAGATTGGTTTCCTAAGAAACTGCAGTTTACGTGATTGTGCTGTTCATCTGTCAGCTGTAAATCTGAAAACTACTGAGCAAACCTGAACAAAGGGTAGAAAGTGAAAACGAATTTGTGTTAGATGAAGATAATTAAGGAAGATTGTCAGGAGGTTAGAGGGGAAAGATGCAAATGAATAATCTCTGAGAGGAGGGCAGAGAGGCACGACACAGAGAGATGCTCTCTTTCAGGCTCTCTGCTTTGTGAAGCAAACTTCAAGTTTGCCCTCTTGCTGTAGTCACATTCAGGCACTTATTATGTTAATATTTCCTACTAGAACAATATAAAACACTTTCCTGAAGTGCCAGTGAGGGATTCCTGCTTTTCTCCCTCATATTTCTAAGTGGAGCTTGAGCCATTAGAGCATCTTCCACTGCTCTCACTTTTCTGTGCAAGTGAAGGCAGAATCTCATTTTCAACTTTGCTAAAATGCAGAGGCAGCGTTACTCCTGTCCTTGCTGGGCAGCATCGTTTTCCCTGGGCTGGGAAATTTGTGAGAATGAAACAGTTTAGGAGAACCATATGGTGAGACTGTCTCTCACTGTCCACCAAGGTAGAGGCTGCAGCGCTGCCCTTGCAGTCAGAGGTCTGTCAGGTCAGGATGAATCCCCGTCATGGAACTGGTTTGGTAAGAGGGACTGAGCTAAAATAAACTCATCTCTGAGCCAAACCAAAGGGGTCTCAGACTTTTATTCAGGTAATGAAACTCAAATATTTTAAAAGAAAATGCTTCAACTTTGTTGAAGGACAGACGTGGTTCAGATAATGACCATCTCATGAAATGGGTATTGTCAGGTTTATGTCAGAGAGCCTGTTAGATTGACATACGGATTCCTCAACTGCCTCAGAACCAGTAAAGCAGATTAGTGACTATCTGATTTCATTAATTCTCCATGCATCACCAACAAAAGTTTTCCCATTTTCCTTGTGTATTCTGAAGAATTATGAAGCATTGCTATTTATCTCCAAAAATGCAGAATTGCAGAATTATGGACCCTGAATGTTAATGTCATAGCTCAGCCTTTTATTATGTTTCTTGTGCTTCAGGTAACAACTTTCAATTTCTTTAGTCAGCATGTTCAGGTCATCTTATAATTCTCAGATATATCAGTAATATTTCTCAAGATTTAAATCTCCCCGGTGACTGGATTGTGGCTGTCCTCTAGATAGTTGAGTTTAGGGATCAAATTTTCAGTGAATGCAAAAATATAACTATAGAGAGTTACTGAAGTAATGCTGATTTAAACCACCCCAAGATTTGCTTCGGTGGTTAAGTTGAAAATGTTGCTGGTCATTAGAATAAGCTTGTTAATTTCTTTATATATTGCAGTCTCATTTTCTCAGCTTTCTAAATTTTCCTTTCTTTGTCGTTAAAGTTAATGCAGAACCTCGGGTTCGCTGCTGCTTTCCATTCTGTATGCTGATTGTGCCTAAAATTATGTCACTCCTGCTGCTGGGTCTCTTCCTCTTCATTTATGATCAAATAAAGAAACAAATATCTTGTCCCGCCATCCTTATTGCCAACATTCAAATCAGAGATTCTTGGAGAATGTATGTGAAATATTTTATTTTCCTAGCCTCGTCACGTTGCACAAGCTTTAAAATTTTGGTTTTAAGTGGTCATTTCATAACCTAATCGTGCCCTAGAGAGCCCAGGACACCTTCAAACACCAGGTTTCGCTGTGCAACATTTAATATTCGTAAGGTCTCTACCAATCCTCCTTATTTTCCCATTCTGTCCCATAAAAAATATTGTTTTCTTCTTCACTCTACTCCAGTATTGATAGGAGTAGGAACTATCTTGTTCCTGGTTTTATCTGTTGTATTTTAAATTGATTGCCCCATTTTGTTCTGTATTGCACTGAAACTTTAATTCTTTATGAAATGATTGACAAAAGCTCTATTGCGCTCTTCATAATTCTTCCTTTGGAGTACATTCCATGATATATATAGATATATACACACATAAGATGATAATATTATCTAAGACCATAAATACAGGCTGTCTTATCTACCAGAATAAAGGTGTTTTTTCTCTGAGTGCTTTACTGAAGGTGGGAGTCATCATGTTTCTCTAGAAGAGACAGCAGGACCTTCATCTCATAAGATTATTGATTACCTGTAAATGCAGTTTTTATGCACATTTATGCCTTTCCAGAACACTTATTTAGCACTGGCACTTTTTATTTTCTAGTATAACATGTTTTTGTTATTTGAATGCCTGATGGGATTGACCCAGGTGCCAAAATTTACTTGTCTTTCTGTTAGGGTGCTGTGAACTGCAAGACTGATGTTCAGTGCACTGAGCATTCACAGTTTGACTCAGGGTTCCTGCAAAACCACTTGTG
The DNA here is from genome assembly GCA_013397725.1 of Rhagologus leucostigma. Lineage (NCBI taxonomy): Eukaryota > Metazoa > Chordata > Aves > Passeriformes > Rhagologus > Rhagologus leucostigma. Next base: position 627,712 of record VZTD01003963.1, read on the forward strand.
GAAATAAATATTCACAGCCTGCCATTCTTTCTTCAGTTTCTTCCAAACAGGTCTGAGCAGGAAGTCTAAAAAGACAAGGATAATCTGACACTCTGGAGGTGGGAAAGAGAACATGGGGGAGCAGTGTTAAGAAAGCCAAGTCTGCTTTCTCCACTTTAGATTGTGGCCAAAAAATTAAGTTCCTTGGTTTTGTTTCCTTTCTGTAAGGGAAAGTGACTGTAGAAATCAGGTAGATTAATTAATTCAAGACCTCAATGCAGTCATAAATGATATTATTGCAGCCATATATGGCAAGAAATAATCAAACCAGTGTAGAAGTTGCAATGTCATAAATTTGGCAGGGTAGGAATCTTTGTGGCATTTCTTTTTTGTTTTGATTTTTTTTAATGTAGCCTAAAAATTTGTCTTATCTGTCCTCTTTTCTTACTTCATATAGAATCATAGAATCATTTAGGTCAGAAAAAACTTTACGGTTGAGTCCAAACCGTGTAGTCCCTTATTTCTTCATTTGTCATTAGTCAATCTGGTCAATTGAATAATTGTGAAAAAAATAATCAAAACTCTGTTAGGGCTTAACCAAATTATATTTCTAAGAATATCACCCCACAGAACTCACCAAATGAATAAAATGTCAAGCTTTAATTGCCATAAGATGGAAGGAATTAGAAGGAAGCTTCTAATAATTCTGGTTTTGGGATGCTTGTTACACGCTGATCCACTGAGGAATCCACTGATCAGAAAAAAACTGTGTAAAATATCCTTAATCAAATATTAGGAAAACAGTACAGTTGGATGCTACTGGTACATGAGGCTTTCTGATAAAAGAATTAATGTATCAAGATATATATTTAGAGAAAACTTGAAGATGTCAAATATTTGGTGTGGTAATTCATAAGAACTTAAACCCATTGGATTAATTAGTATTAATTACATTTTTACAATGCAGGGAATTAACTGTGCTTTTATTACAAAATAATAAACATCGAATCAATGAGATTTTATAATATCTGTCAGGGCATGCTCTAGGAAAATCAGAAATTGTTTTCTTTGAATTAAAAGGAAGGAAATTCTGATCAAATTTTACAAGCATAAGACAAACCCTGCATCTAATATAATGAACAACTGAATTTCTAATAGCAAAGCTGCTTAGTTCTATAGGCTAAATATGCTGTAAAACTGGTGGTTTATTATTTTAGTCTTAGTGAGGCTTTATTTTAAGGCTGAAGCAAAAGTAACGGGAGCACATTTTCCTTATTCTCCAAATTGTATGTAATGTTTTTAAATATCGTGAGGAAAAGGGAAAATGAAAATCTGTTGAAAATAAGAGAGAGGAAGATCTTGCAAGACTAAATCTGACAGTTTAGACTATTTCATCTTGTCATGTAATTACAATTTTTAAATTAATAATAGCACATCAAAGCAAATTTACACATTTACTATAATGTGTCAGAGACATGCTCCTAGGGACAAAACCTTTTAATGTTATGGTTTTACTCAAATAATTACTAGGCTTTTAATTTTAATAGAGGTACAGTTTCCTGTTTTTAAAATTGAAAACCAGCCCAGTGACCAATGGGTCTGTTCATAACTACGTGAAAAGTCCATTTTCAGATCATAGCAGGGAGAGTGTTATGTATTGTCAACAGCTTCCTTTCAGTGAATGATAGCCCTAATCCGTGAGGTAAAGAAGATTTCTCTTTAGCCTGAGTGCAGGAAGCTTAGTTGAAGAGCTTTATCCCACCAGAGCTATCTTAGCAGAGCTGTTATTTTTCTCCTGTATCCTATTGTCGTGTGTGAGCACCAAGGAAGCTTCTCAGTTTCTGTGAAGGAAGATGGCAACAGTGGCATAAAGCAGCTCAAAGGTGCCTAACACATCTTGACAGAACAAAGAAATATTAAAGCCTGCATGATAATGCACATGTGGTATCCCTGTATGGCATTTTGGGGGCCCTTGCACTGCCTAGAGCCTGACGGCCAATTCGGGGAGATTCACATACCTCTTCCTTAGTCCGTTCTCATCTCACTTGGTTCTGCCTCCCAAAATCCTAGCAATTAATTTTCATTCTCATTCGTTTAGTCCTCCTATCTGCTCCTGAGCAGATCACCTCTCTTCCTCCAGCAGCTCAGCCAGGATATTTTGCTGATGCTCACTCAGGGAGGCAGATCCAGCATGACCATCCCAAGGAGAATTAGTTCAGAGGGAGCACAAGGAAAGTGGATAAATGGGAGCATAATGGTACGAAATAGCAATCGCTCGGTTACATGTAACCCCCTGGCCCCCACTGTGCACCTACCAAGGTGGGGGAAAAATCAGTATACTGAGTTGATTGGAAAAGCTAATCCAGCACTTTCAAATGGAGAAGGCTGATTCACATGGGCTCTGAGCAGAGGTGTGCGTGCCGGGTCATCCTGCTCTGCTGTTTCATGCGATCTACAGTTGCAGTCCACTCTCCACCATTTCCTCAACAAGGGATTTTTCCTGGTGGTTGGTCTCTAAAACCAGCTCTGATAGGAAGAATCTAAATTTCCCTCTTCTTGCCCAGCATAAAAAATTATTTGTGGTTTGGTTTTGGGTTTTTAGGGGGTATTTTTAAGGATATTTTAGGAGAATAGCAGCTCTCACCAGGAATGGAGGGGTATGCGGACGACCGAGTAGGTGAGGTTTCATCTGTGCCTCTGCGCATAGTGGAATTAAAAAGCATGGAGAAGAACAGCTGGATATAGAGTAAAATGTGCCACCTTGAGATCCCGTGTAGAGCGGCTGTAGGGGACATTGCCTATTGCTGGCTGTGTTCCTCTGCTCATCTTTCATCAAAAAAAAAAAAAGAAATATAAATCAAAATCTTGTTTTATCCTCGTGTGAGGAAAAAATCTCGTGGTTTTAGTCCGTCACAATGAATTTCTGCTCAGGCCCAAATCTTGAGGTTTCACAGGTGAGGCAATAAAGTATGAAAATCGGATGTTTCTGTGTGGCAGGTTCTTTGAGGTCTGCTCATTCCAGAAGACAGGGCTAGTTTGAGGTACCCTGTGCCAGGTTGTAGATGACACTAAGAGACTTCATTGAGGTCTCTCAGGGACCCACCCCCATTGAGGTCTCTCAGGGCTTTTCTCTGAGTATGCTTTTGGGTGTGGATGTGCCCAGCCGAGACTCTTGATCAGTAGTTGCAGCTAACCAAATAATGCTTCCACCTTCAAGTGAGCTTTGAAAATACCTTTTTTCTCATTCTTTTTAAATAGGGCAATTTACACAGAACAGCCCTGCACAGCTGAATATGAGCAACCCATGCAAAACATTAAAATCAAACAGTGCAGCTTCAGAAGGAAAGTTTCCTGATGACATCTAGTCCACTAGACGTAATTACTGAGCACAAACACCCAGATCCGAAACCCTTCAAAAGGCCTGCGTGCTGCTGCAGTTCTGTCCAAATCCATCTGTTTGCACTGCCTTGTGGTTTTTAGCTGGAGCTGCAGAAGCAGAGTGTTTTACAGTCAGAGGTTAATGCAGATTTTCTTGATGACTCTTCATGTTTTGTCCCATTTTCTCGTGCCGTTCCCAAGAAGACAATGCATCTTCATTCCTGTGGCAGGACAGGTGCCAGCCGAATGGGAATAGAGCTTGTGCTTATCTGTTGATATCTCGGTGGGAATAGAGCATTTGTGAAATTCTTCTCAGCTGTCAGAGGAGTGGAGGCATTTTCCTCCTCTCCTCTCAATTCACTTTTCAATCTCGATAGCTTATTGGAATGACAGGGTATCAAAACGTCTGGAAAGCTAAAACCATTCATCAAGCACCTGTGTATTGCAGAGGTCTGACAGTGCCAACAGAATAGATGGATTTTATATAATCTCTGTCTCCTGAAAAGAATAAAAGGAAAATTTTATAGGCTTGACCTGTGATCTCAGAGAAATAGTCTGAGTTTTGTCAGGGTGGCTTGGCAGAATTGGGTGCACTGAATACTGTTCCACTTGGTATTTAATAAGCAGAAATGCGCCATGTAGAAGAGTAGTAGTGAACATTCACTTAAACATGAAAGAAGTCTTCAGAGCAATGGTCCCATTTCTTAGAGCCTGATTTCATTCCAGTTGCTGATCTTGTTCCAGGAATTTGAGATTCATTACCACACTGCCTCTGACACGTGGATAAGCTGGGCATCAGAAAGAATCAAGATAACATCCCTCACCTCTTAGTTTTTACCGAGACTCAGGAGAGCTTCCCTTGTTTCCTATTTTCTCTTTTCAGCTGAAGTGAGTTATTTACTGCTTCTTTAACTCCATCCACCAGCTCAAAACCTCCAGTCAACATGACAAAGTGTAATACATGTGCAGCCCTCTGAATTCCTGGGATGTTGCCTAGAAGTCCCCTCAGAGAAGGAACACGGTTGGAAAAATGGATCCCAGCATTCATGTACTCAAAGGGGCTTATTGTCTCTGCTGCCTGCCTCTTTTCTACCACTTTCTTCCAGCGAATGCAATGGCAGGTGGAATTCTGAGCTTGCACTCTGGGGATAGAGACGGGGGTGCATTTTTAAGAGGACCAAGTTGTTCAAGCAGATCTTCGTCTCACGTAGCACAGCTTCCCCTACTGGGGAACGACCAGCTTGGTGTGAAAATGGTTTCAATATTGATTCAGTGTAAGGGTAGCTGGGAACTCAGAACTGCAAGTGGTAAGAACAGATCACCCAAATAAAAACATCCTAGGAAAAGTGAGTGCTGAAAACATGTAAAAGATCTGTGTGTATGTGTAAAGTTGCAGAAGTAACGCGCTTGTCTATCAAAGATCCTCATGGTGTTGAACTGAAGCAGAAACATATGCAATGTGGCTGTGAACAAGGAAGTTTGGGGAGCTGCTGAATTATGCATCCTCTGGTTAAATTGCTACTTAGTGCTAGAGCTTGGCTTATGGAAGATGCAAATGTGCAGCATCTATGTAAACTTTGCCATGGAGGAAGAATAATGTAATGCGCAGGACGTGCTGGAAATCAATATTTCCTCGTGCAGTGTAAAAATTAAACTGGCTCAGTTGATCCAAACAGATTTTTCTGCTTACTGCTAAGAGTGCCTGTTGCTAAGTTTGTTGTAGGGCCATATTTAGGAAATAAGATCATGAGCGATTTAAGGGAAATTATGCTGTAAAGAGTTTACTGTGCAGAGTACCAATCTCAAATAGATGCAACAAGCTATTAGTAAAAAATGTTTCTTAATTACTTCACCACAGAGCATAAAAGCATTATTTTAGAAAGAAGAAGGCTGAGAGAATTTTTCTGTCTGATCTTTTGCCCTGGAAATGTTTTGTGCAGCCTGGCTCTGTTTCTTATCTGGCTGCTGTTCACCACCTACTCTGGAGTACAGCACCAGTTCTGGTAAGCTGCCCTTAGCAGTTGTGTTTTTCTCACGTCGTGTTTTTCTCAAGTTATATTTTTCTCTACCAGCATTGCTGTTGAAATAATATTTGGAAAGGCAGGAACAAATTAAGGGCGTGTAGCAAAATCAAAAGTAAAAATTTCTCCTCACAGACAATTAAACCATCATAAATAATCATGTGAGGGTTTACTTAGGCTGGAAAACACTGGCACCTCGTAATAATCTGTTCATTTGTTCCAGCTGCCACAAACATTCAAGGGCTGGTATTAATTAAAGTACTTCTAAATGTTACTACTGAGTTCAGTACTAATGGGCTTATTTTTCTGCCTTGCTGTTCCATTCTTCTTACATTTGCCTTGCCTTTTACAAGCTAATTTGATGTATATTACTCCTTTACTATATGTAACTCCATCAGTGATTTGCAGAGCAGTATAAACAATTTATGCTCATTGTGCGTGTGTTGCCTTAAAGTATGGTACATAAATCTATTAGGAAGATGGAAATAGAGTATCTTTTATAGGAATATATCAAGTCATGATGGGATTCCTTGAGATCTCAGAATTCACATTGCAATGTTGTTTGCATCTATTGCTAAAGGAAAAAAAAAAAAGAGAAGTTTTGTCCAGAAGGTGCCATACTGATGAATACAGGTTTGTCTTTTGTCCCACCAAATTCATAAATGATCTGTCCTGGGCTTCAGGCTTCCCCAAGCTCTCAGTTAAGCTGAGGTCTTTCCTAATGCTATACAAATGCTGTTCTTGACTGCTTCATGCCTCTGAAAGAACAATGAGAAATGAGGAAGGGAACGAGAGAGGCTTTAAATGTCTTCTTTTGCAGAGCCACATGCTGATTTACCAATATTTTAAATAGCTGCTCGCCTAACCAGTTATTGTTTTCAAGTACTTCTCATCCTTGTTGTGCACTCACAGTTATTTAGTCTTTGTTTTCACTTTGCAGAGGGGAGGTTGGAGGGAGGTTTTGCTTGTAGAGCCTGGAGCTATTTCAATAAATGAATTTAACAATGCCAATATAAAATGAGCTTGTTGTAAGCAGACAGTACTCTCAGAGCCAGAGATGAATTTCTGTGGTTTCTAAACGAGAAAAGACTGTTCCAACAAACAGCCCATCGTGGCTCCCCCACGGAGGCAGATTGCAGTTGCTGCAGGATTTTCTTACAGCACAGGAGAAACTTCTGTGTCTATATGAACACGCACACACACACATACAAGAAGCAAAAAGCCTCTCAATTGCTTGGAATTTATGGCTTCCTAATTACAGTTGAGGAGACACTGTGATCTACTACTTTCTTACTTCCTAGCACACTGACTTGTGTTTATATAATATTTGGATGGTGAACTCCAAGCTCTTAGCAACAATTGTGGTGGAACAGCTGAAGAATTAAAACCATAGTGCTTTACTGATCATTTTTTTTCCAATACTGGGAAGATTTAAAGAAGCAGGAGAAAATTTGTAATAATATTTTACGTCTTTTTAATTCAGAAGTATTGTCCTTTATAACAGGCATTGCCTGCATCTTTATTTTTAGGATTAGAGAAAATAGGTTTTGATCTTATAAAACAAAGTATTTTTTACACTTAATTAATGTTATTCAGTGATAAGTTTCTGTCCCTCCCATCTTTAAGGAAATAATACAGAATTTCCTAGGAAGTCATGTTGGTGATTTGAAAAAGATCTACTTGTGGACCAATATTTAAGGATCAGTTTCTCATGTCTGAGCAGTATCTCGTGTCTGACAGACTTTGTGATTCACATCTTCAGTGCACCACATTGCAGCTGAAGGAGGAAACATCCGTCTCTAATGAGCAAACTAATGGTGATTTAGGAAGGTTTTGAAAGGATTTTTAAATTAAACAAGAACCTGCGGTAGACAAGGGACTGAGTTAAAGGAGCACTAAATCTTTAAGTCCTTTACAACAAGACTTAAAGGAAAAAATGTATGGTGGTTTTTTTTTCCAAGGGTTTATGATTATGACTGTCATTTTGGAGGCAAAATTATTTTTCAGAGATTTATGAAATACAATCTATAGAGACACTATGAAAAAATGTTGTCAAAATAAGATTCTAAAATTTTGTCTTTACCTTCGAAAAATGAAATACCCAGTAATGAAATTGGATGAAAAAGCTCCTTTTATTATCAAATACATGTAGATCTATGTAGAAAGATGTGCTCCCATGATGCTCTAAACTTCTAATTTTGAAAAAACAGTACAAAGACCAAAATGTCACTTGAAGCTTATTCAGACTATTGGTATCATCACTTCATGTCATCACGTGCAAAACAGCAGCAATAGTAGATTTTACTAAGAATTGAGTTAATATGTGAGATAAAATAAAATACTTCTCATTTTCTGGAGTAGCATTGCAGTGCTAACAGAGAGGAGAAGTAATAAAAAGTAATTTATTGCACAAATGCCACTCTGAACACACCCAGTAGAGCTTCAGATGAAAAATGGACCTTGTTTATATATATATATATAAAAATTCTCATCATAACTGCACATAAAAAAGTTATATTGGCTCGTGTGGTACTTATTGTTTCCTAGTAAAACCTTAACTTTCTGGTCATTCTAGACTCAGTAGGTGCTCTCTCAACTGCTCTTTTGTTTCTTGGCATGAAGGCTTCAAAAGAGAAAAAATCAACTGCACCAATCTCCTTTTCTTCCCCTTCTTGTTTAATTTTTTTCAGTGTTCTTTGAGCCCTACCTTATTGATTTGCTGTTAGTGACAAAGATTCAAATTAAAGAGAAAAACTGTCAGAGTAGCCAGTATCTTCACAGAGTTAGGGATGTTTCCTGTAACGTTTATTAAGATTTGTGTAATTTGCATTATTTAGAATCTGTGTTACACATCATTTTCTTAAAATAAGCAATGAGATGATTGCTCTATACACAGACAGACCTAAACTAAATACCTACATTTATTTTGATTCCCAAACCTGAGAAAACATTTGTGTTGTTTAGTTCAAAGTTCTGGTTTTAGCTTCCAATCTGCATAGGAGTGTTTGCGGAGCTGGCAGAGCCTGCCTCTGCCATATATCTTTCTTGTACTCTCTGTTTTACACGCCTACTGAGATCCTGTACTTCAATTACTGCCATATGGGAAAGAAGAGTTTAATTTTACACTGGAATTCCAGTGCTGGGTAATCACATTGCCTGTCTATAAGCAGATATGCATTAGGAGTAAAATCATCCTATTAGATCTATCAGGCAAATCTCAGATAAGTAGCAGAGGCTGTGATTTTTCTGAGATTATCTCTGGAAGCACTAATGTTATCCCTGAGATTCTTTCATGTGGATATGTCGTTTGGAATGTCACACTCCTTTTCTGGCTTGCCACCAAAGAACTGGGAGAAAAACGGGAAGGGGAGTATGGTGGGCATTTTAGACCTTCTTGTCTATCCAGTCTCTTAATTTTCAACTTTTCCATTCCACAACTGGGTGAAAGAGGGGTCGGGTCTGGTGCAAATGGGAGGTGGCCAGTTCCAGGCTTGGCTCTTGGTTTGGGTAAGGAATAACCGTGCCCTGGCTGCCGGGGCCTGGGAGAGCACAATCTGCCGTGTTTCCAAGCCCTGCTGGCCCTCAGCAGATGGAGCAGCCGTGGCTCTGCTGGGAGCTGGATGGACAGCACTCAGCTAATGGGATCTGACACGCCGCGCACGTGCCCTCGGCGCCGTGGCGATCGCACGACGAGCACCAGTGCCGCAGGACATGCAGGGAATGCTCCCCGCGGGATTCAGTGATAGCTCCTCAAACTCAACACAGGCAACTTGCGACAGGTACAGGCGAGCAGCCATATGTTTCTTGCCTAATTACAGGAAAAGTTGTCTGCGTACCTAAAATTAGTCAGAGGAATCAGCTGCTGCCGTGGGGATGCTGAGCAGCACAGGAGGGAGACGCTGGTGGAGCAGGGACAGCAGTGCTTTAATTAGTGCTGCGCCGATTGCGTGAGCACCCGCAGTACCTGCCCGCCAGGGAGCGCTGCAAAGCCCCTCTTCTGCAGAACTGAGGAGCTTGTCCACAGGAGTTAATGCCCAACAGCTCTGCTTGGGTGGGAGTTTCTCCTCTGACGTGCCTTCACACTGTGTCTGCTCTTCCCACATCCCTGAGTGGAAGTCGGTTTCCACAGCTGAAAGCAGAGGGAACATCCCCAGCAACACCCGATGCTCACTGGAAAACGTGTGCCACTGATCTAAGGAGACCGACTATTGAACAGATACCAACAGCTTAGAGCAATTCCTCATAACCAAGCTCCTGCCCAGTGGAGGCAGTCATTCAGAGAGTCTTTAAAATAGTACTTTTTCTTATGTATTTATATATCTAATGGTAAACTTATATAATTGCAAGAAGCGCTGTGCGTCTTTCCTCCTGCTGAAGTTGTGTACACGCAGGCAAGCAGCGGGCATTACATGTGTAAGTACGCCCGTGTGGGAAAGATTTAAAACTATTTCTTTTTCTTTTAAAAGCTCTTTAATTGTTTGACTTATGCTGTGACCTTTTACATCAAATTATGTTGCCAGCATAGAGGATTTCAAAAGAGGCCTGAGGTCCTCTGCAGACATATGCTTTGCTTTACCACAGGCAAAACTGGAGAGCAAATATCTGCACTGGAGAACAGCTCTGAGTGGTAGCTGTTTGTGCAGTGAAGTATTTCACTGAGCTTTTCACTCCAAAGCCACAAGCCCCAAGTCTCCTTCGAACCAGGAGTGATCTTATCCTTGAGGAGTTTTCAAAAGAGCTGCCTTTTGACCAAATTGGCAGCCTCTCTGCAGGGCTGATGCTGCAGACAGCTACAGCAGTGGTGTGGGGACGTCTTGCAGGGCAGCTCACCATGTTCTGCTGGCTTAGCGTCAGCCTTGGGTTTTAAGGACACCCATGGTGGTTTGAAAAAACAAAATATAGTGTAGGCTGTGATAAGGAAGACATTTCATGTAACTTGAAAAAATAAGATTTAAGTGCTCTTAGTACAACTCAGAAAAGTGGCTTCCTGTGTGTTTAATGCATCTGTTCAAACCTATAGAGAGGAAAAGTAAGGGTGAGAGAGGGTTTTTTAAGACTCTCAGACATCTGAAGGACCTAGTCAAAGCTGGATAATGTTTTTTTTGTGTGTTATTGAAGAAAATAAATAAATTTTTCCTAATTTTGGAAAGATGTGTCCAATGCCTGTATGCTACCACTCCATAACAGGCTCCTCCACAGGATTCATTCATATTTGAAAGGGGCAAGGACAGATTGAGGAAATATACAGTTAGAATGTTTTTCTCTCACTATAAGAAAGTACAAGATAGAGCATGAAAAATGGAGGGGTATGGCTTTTCTGTGAGGAAAGCTCTTAAGGTTATAAATTATCTTGTGTCATCTGAGAGAAAAAAAGACCGTAACTTGTTTCTTAGAGCTTCTCATCTTCCTTTTCTTTAATTTTCTGCTTCGTGTAGGTGTATAGCCACCCAAAACACATTGAAACAGCTATACAAACATTTAATACTGCAATTTGAATGAATTTTATTACTTACCAGGACAGATGCCAAAAAAGCTCACCAACTTTCCTAAGTTAGTTGTGCAATTTCCAATAGACAAGATGGCACAGAAAAGGTTTTTGTCACCCAAAAATAATAGAGAAGTCTAGAATCTGCTACTATTGTGCAAATTTTTGTTTTTAAATAAAATAAATAATCTAACTAGCCAGCTCCGAGCTACCTACCAGCAGTTAATTTCCACACAAATGAAAATCAGTTCTCTTCATTCCTTTCCTCAGAGTATGTATGATTTAAACTTCTGGATCAGTGTTCACATATTGCAGCCCAGTTCTTTTGGAAATCATTAAAATCTGTTAAAACCTGTAAATATATTGCACTGTAGACATAGGAAGTTGAATGGGAGAGCTGCAAATACTTGCTGAATAAAGACAGTATTTCAGTAATATTTTCACTGAAAATCAGACAATTTTATGTCATTTCTGATTATGATGCCTCCTGTTTCTGAAATACTGTGATCTTAGTTTTTTCCAATTTAAAATTTGATTTTGTGAATGGCATTGAGATTATTAGGGTCTTGGATTCAGGACAAAGTGGTGCAGGTTGGAGCTGCTTCTGCACTGAGATGAAGAGGTCATTCCTGGCTTTTCGTGGAGGAGGATTCTGTGCTCCACTGCAGAATCTCCCAGATTTGTTCTGCTGGATGCATGGGCTGGGCTGGGAGGGAGCATTGCAGTCGAAATTGTGAGTCTGAGAGTCGAGCTGGTGGCACCTGCTATGCTGAGGGGCCATTCTTCTACGAACCCAAGTGTCTCCAAGTCTCCCACATTTAGAATTGTAACATACAGGAAATTAAAAACTTCGGTGCCAAAGTTATAACATTGCCAGGGGTCATACATTTTAAAAACACTTGTGTTCGTGCTATACTCAAGTTTTCCCTGTTGCTTGTTTTGAAAGTAGCTGGGTATTTTTTTGCCATACTGGATTAGGTAATGCTCTGTGAGCATAACAAGGGTAAAATGTGGTCTTTAAAGTTTTAGGACTCATTTTCCTGCACTATTTTCCCTCTTTACTACATTTTAGCTCTAGAGATTTATGCTATAGACTAAAAAGCCCTACAGGAGACTGAATCATGCATGAACTTTATACAACTTTCTGTTTGAACCTGATAGGTTTTTTCATCTTTCTCATCAGAATGATCAGTGTTTTACTGAAATGTTGGCAGGCAGGGAGCAGAAATTGTGCCAGCTGATGCTAACATTTCAAAAACAGCAGGAGGAAAAAAAAGACAATAAAAGAAAGAATAGCTGGAGAGTATACTGTTTTTCTGGAATTATGTCTTTTCTCAGAGTACTCAGTTCTCCTTGAGCTGAGGCTGCTTCCAGTCATTTCTTGATGTGTGAGCACAGCCAGGCTTGAAACTGTTTTAGGCTTCAGCTTCCAACTGTTCCATTTATCTCCAGCTTGACAAGGTAGCATGATAACCATTGTATTAAGCCACAAGAGGAAAACTCATGAGATAAATTGTGGCTTTTTCCTCCGTTCTTTATTCTTGTTTTTGTGTAACCACGTTGAGCAGGCACTGTAGCAAGTTTGATGGAGTTAGTAATTCCCAGCATATGAAGATGATGAAGTTCTGTTAGTTACAGTTTGTTGTGACAAGTATTTATATCAGTGCAGTTTCATCATTTGTCCGTGCAGCTCATAAAAAGCAATAATGCAAATATTAATATAATGTTTGTGACTTGCAATAAGTAGACCAGTGGTTCAGGCCATGGAGGGCTGTGCAGAGACTGAGGATTTTACCAGCAAGGCTGACTCCCTTACCAAACTAATTTAAGATTATACTCCCTGTATGCCTTCCCCCTCCGTAAAACTCACTGCATTTGTTTCCTTCATTTGCCATGCAGTCTGTTGCTTCCTGAGCATGTTCAGAGTTATATATTTTGAAATAAGATCTCTCCAAAAAAGACCAACCTGCTTAAAAGAAGAAAGTGTAAGCTGGTGGTATTTGACAAAAGTAATTCCTGCCTTGTCTATTACAACAATATATCTTTATAAGTGGTAGTGAGTAATAGTGCAGCATTCCTCAGTCACTGAATTTCTGGTCTCCAGACAGATGAAGTTATTATTTTTGGTTTGCTTGTGCCCTGATGTGCAATTCCGTGCTATTCCAAGTAAATCTGATCCATCCATATTTAACTGGTGTAGACTAAAGCCTGAATTTTTTAGAGATATTGGACTGTTTTATAATGAACTTTTTTTTTTATACATTGAGTGGTGTGTAATGATGTGTGAATGTGTGCATAAACCTTAGAGTCAGGAAATCGGGGTATAAACAATATTTGCTTTGTCTACCTGATCCCAAATGAAGTTAAATAAAGTTTTATTCCTGCTATGTGTAAATTTCTTCAAATGTCCTGCTCCCTGTTCTCCAGTGGGGATATTTTTATTTGTTCTTGCCTTTAGTTGTTCCTTTCAAAATTTAAAATATTAAAGTCCATCAGTCAAAATTTTGCAATCTAAATCTTGAAGATTTCCATCAATGTTGTAATTAGAAACTAACCAGGTACTTATGTAAAAGCAAATACCAACAGCTAAATCAGTGTGTACTTAAAAAAAAAAAAAGAATATTCTTTATTCCTCATTGACTTATGCCAAGGGAGGTATTTTTAAAGATTTGATCTTTTATAGGAAGATTCAGGAAATCTCTGTCTTCTGGAGCAGCTGCTTGATAACAACGACAATGTCAGTGCCAGATTTAGTGTCAGATTTTATTTAAAGCTATTTAGAATTCACCACTTATTCCCACTGATGTTTCAACAGGTTTAGTTTGAAAAAATTGAGTTGTAACATCTAAATTTTTTCCTGATCTATCTGAAAGGTTTCTCTTACAAAATCATTTCGAAAACACATTTGAACTCTAATGTCTCCTTTCAGCAAGAACTAAGTAAACCACTGGCAGAATGGAAGTGAAAAGGCAGGAAGACACATTTGGATAAATAATGAAATTCAGTTCTCAGAAAGTTTAAGTGAACCAAAATGAAATCTGAATGAAAGAAAAAGGAATGACTGTCCATGGAAACATTAACTGAGGTAAATGAAATGTACAGCAAACTAAGGGGACTCGTAAGGAATTTTTACAAACAAGTAAAGCACATGGGGAAAAAAAAAGGTAGATGGATATTTCTGTAAGAGAAACCTCTGAATATTGCTAGACAGCTAAGCTGCAATGGATCCAAGTTTCTTCACTGGTTTTCACTGCAGGCAAAATAAAGACAATGTATTCTTGGCAAGCATTTTATGTGAAACTTTATTATATTTAGCATTATATCCTGGAGATTAGACTGATTGATATGTCTAAATCACAATTAGTCATTGTCCCTGAATACAGTAATTTATAACTGAGAAAGGTTATGAATGGAGTCACAAGGATAGTAACAAAATGGGGATGATGTGTCATTGTCCATTATTTTTCTGGAAGAAAAACACTGAAAGGGTCAGATTTATACATAATGTAAGACTTTGTTTGTTTGTTTGTTTGCTTGCTTTTTGTCAATTTGAGAAATTAATCAATTAATGCATAATATCTAAGAAAGCCCACAAGCAATGTTAGAAATATGTCACAGGCTTTGGCAAACATTGCATTCCTGTGGTGGAGATGTGGAATTTATTGCTGTGATCCTTTCTAAGACCCTTTCTAAAAAATTATTTTTAAAACTGTGATTAATGTTTATTTTTATATACACATTTGGCCCAACTAAACAGCATAGAGTAAAAGAAGCATACTGAGCTTTGAACCCTAATTGCCTCGGTTTATGAAGAAAAATTGTCTCATAGAGACTGCATAATTATCCTGCCTGGGTTTGTTACATGTTTTTGTGGAGAATCAGGCTCTCATCACACAGGTCTGGAAATGTTGGAACGTCTGTTTCAGTGATCTTGGCAGTAATTATTTAGGAACACCGCGAGACCTCCTTGGCATTAGCACTGGTGGTAATTGGTGACAAGTCAAATGACTGAAATTTCCCTGCTTTTTTGGGATCAGCGTGAAGCTGCTGGAACGTAGGCAGTTTCTCCTTTTATATCTGAAGCCATATCTAACACACAAGAGCTGCTTATCTGTGCACACTTACTGTCTTTTTTCTCTTGCTACATTTCAGCTTTACGGCTTATGTCCATCTTTTCCATAAGACTCCGACAATTTTCAACTTCATTTTGAATATCTTTATTCAAATGCAGATTTTGTCTTTGTAGCTGGGACCAAGTCGAAGGCATCTTTGAAGAAATGCTAATAAGAGTGCTGTGGTAAGGCACCGCTTCTCAGACATACCTTCCTTCTTAAGAACATTTCTTTGAAATCCAGACTAAAAAAAAATAAACCACTTTGCTCTTATCAACATTGCTTTAATGTGCTCAGAATAAGATGCCTGCATAAACCAGGAAACTGATAGGTGGTAGTGAGCTACACCTTTGCTGTGCTGAATGTGGGAGGGTCTGCTTTAGTGTGGCCCAGAAGGCGATTTTGAAAGAGACAGCTATTATGCTGCTTTTCTTCTTCTTTATAATTTAGCTGATTAGCATCCTGCATTTACTGAAACGGCACACAAGCCCTGAGCACGTGATACACAATGCTAAAACCAGGTTTATCATCTGCGAGGTGGAGGTGCAGGATACTGCATCAAAGGAATTACTTGGCTGGGAAATGCTATCAGGGTGGCTTGAAATCTAATACATAGAAATTTCTTTTTTCGAAAAGGGAAAAGAGAATGCAAAACCTGTAAATGACACTCTTGGGTGAAATTGGAGAGAACCTGAAAAATTGCAGATCCTGAAAGATTCTGTCTCTTACAAGACAGAGACGAAACTTTCTTCAGTGAGAAAAGATCAGCTGAAGAGAAAAATGTCACGCACAAGTCTGCTCACAAGTTACTGTGATTTGCTGCATTTGTCAAGTTACACAATCGTACTCAGCGGTTGAAAAGGCAGCTCTAAGGTTAGAGAAAATTCCTAATAACTTTATTAGTCTCTCTTAAAAGCAGGTAAAGTCCTCTTAACTGCACTTGGTATCATTTTTCATAAGGACCCATTAGAGTTAAATTAATGTATTTCTAGAGATAGCTCAGTCATCCCAAATCATTCTCTGTCTGATGTTCAAGCCTTTGATAGCACACTTGGAGGTTGAATTGAATTCTGGAGAGACACTGAGCATGTTAATTAGATTCTCTTTGTGCTCTAAGAGGGAGGAAAAGCAGAAGGGATCATTTTTAACGTTTCAGTTGAGCACTGTTTGTAGTGCACGTACCTCTTTCCTACATTACATGCTATTAGAAGTAGAAGTTTCTAGAATTGACATGTTCACTATGCTATCGGAATTCGATAAAGGTGTACGTGGCCTTTGGATAAAATGCATTGAGTACAGAGAAATTTTTTTAAACTAAATTTTTAAAAAATATTAGCCTGAGAGTCTTATTTAAGTGTTAATATATCTGGGTGGTACACCACTGTTTTATAACACTCAAACTGCACGGAAACTTGACTGAAACAAAAGTACTGAGCACGTCAGCTAAACAGTAGAAAATATTTGTGTTAGCTGATCCTTGTTTGCACAACCATGACACTCTTTTTTCAAAATCAGTTTATACAAATTGGGCAACAACAGCATTAGTGGTCTCAGGAGGGACAAGGAGGGCAGGCAAAGGGCTTTGTCTGCTCTTCTCACAGCCACTGCAGCGTGAGGGCAGGGCCAAGTGCCAGGAGGCATCGGGGGCTGTCAGCATCCCCCAAGTGCACGCCGGCACTCCTGGGGTTTGTAGCAGCACCGGGTGCATCAGCAGATGCACTTGAGGAGATGAGGACAAACACTTCCTTCTGCAAACACGTTGCTCTGGCTGAGAGTAAAGCCAGAGAGTACAGACCTTCCTGCATCTTCCTGCTCATGCTCCTAATCCTGCTGCCAAGAGAAGAAATGAGGTGGAACAAAACAAATTTCCTCGTTACTGATCCAAAGAAAAATGAAATACAGCTTACGAAAGGAACAAAAGTGGCATTTATTGTCACGCTGGTAACGCACGCCAACAAGCTCAATTCGCAGTGGTGGGCAACATATTGAGGTATGAGAAAAGCACAAAAGAAGTGCAGGGAGGAAACAGAGAGCAAGTTGCCACCTCTGGAAGCTGCCAACACGGGCAGAGTTTGGGAGCGAGGAGCTGGGTGAAGGAGGTGGCTCGGCTGAGCAGGGGCTTCCTGCAGAGTTGCCTTCCCCTACCACACCAAGAGAGGGAGTCCAGGCATTTACCACCAACAGAAACATGGATCTGCCAGAGAGAAGGGATCTGTCAGCTCTGAGAACTGGCAGTGGGAAGAGTCAGTAAAATTAAGTCCCAGATGAGAGAGAATTGAAGTCAAAACAGGAACAGATGTGCACTAAAAATAGAAGGACAAGAAAAAGATAGATGCAAAGGTCCTTGCAAGTAGACAGATATTTACCAAGAGGGAGAGACATCTTATTAAAGGAGAGATGGAAAAGCAGTGATAATACAAAAGGAAAAAATCGCAGCACAAATTAAGAAGCCTCTTTCAATAATTCAAGTCATTCTTATTTAGCTCTAACTAAATCACCCCGTGAATCCTCAACCTGCATTATTACTTGGAAAAGCAATGAACCTTGTGTAAGGGGCACCAGTGTAGATGCTGCTGAGCACCTCTGCAAACTTGAGATAATGACATTAAAGGAATTAATAGAGTTAAAGTACAGCCTACATTTAATTCCAATTAGACAAAAGATAGCAGCCAAATTGCCACATAAAATTTAGATGGAGAATTCAAACAAGTAATGGAAACTGTGGAAATATATAACTTCTGGGTGTAGTACAATTCCCTGAAATGTCCCTAATTCTCCATTTTGCTGTTTGTTCCCAATAATTTTGTATGGTCTGGGGAGCCAGACCCATTCTTGGTGGCAGGCCAGAGTCTCACCTCAGGCACACCTGTATGTGAGCCCCCAGCAGGTCCCTGGCTGACAGTTTTCATGTGGCACTTCTGGGAATAGGAAGTTGTTTCTGGAAAAGGGACGGGGAATGAAAGAGACGTTTCCTTCCAACAGCAGCAGAAAGAAAGAACCATAACTAACCCTGTCAAACTTCTTTAGCCTTTCCCTCCCACAAGCACAAAAACGTGTAGCAGGGGAAGTGTCAGTTCTGGACGTTTCCCCTGGGGTTACCAAGCGGAGTAACGGCACTCACCTGTCTGGCTGTGTAAATTGCAAGTATTGGTGTGCAGTAACCAGTGACTACCATGCAACATTTATCTTGGCGTTTCCAATGAAGTCCTCAAAAATTATCCTGTGATTCCCAAATATCTAATTTTCTTATTTCTCTCAAGTTGTCTTTTAAAACAGACCAAGCCATCTCTGAGTTACAGCCCCAAGAGCATTCCTGCAGTGGGACAAGAGGGCAACAAACTGACCCTGGGAATAGATTGTGGTTGCTTGTTGTAGAACAGCAGTTTGAAATGATGCTTTACATATATGCTTTGCATAGATAAATATTCTGTAATAGCAGGAAGAACAAATCTTTTTTCCTCTGTCTTAATGAACATTAATGAACAAAGGATTCGTTTTATTGTTCCTGTCGCTGTCATTACTATTTTTATGCCATGCTCAGTTTTCTAGGGGCCAGGTGACAGTAGTCTTACATGATTTTTTTCATACTCTCTTCCCATTATATTCTCATGTTTACAGAAGACTTTCTCCTGTTCTTCCCTCTAGCAGTTTTGTTATTATTCTGCCTTTAAATTCTTTCAAGTGATTTTCAGTGAGCTGGTTATATGGTCTTTCATCAGGTACAAAGAGAACACTTGGCAGATTCTCTGCACATAAAAATAACATTTTGGCTTTTATGGCAGTTCTCTAAAAAAAATAATACATTGGTTTCAATTAACACAATTATGCTGGTGATTATCTCACCCGAATGGTTGGTCTACATATATGTTCTTCACTTTACATGGGAAGGTTTTCCTTATTAATTTCTCTTTAGTTGTGGCAATTCATTAGCAGTCAATCCACAAACAATCTTACTCATTTCATGGGCCTCATTTTAAGGGAAGGGGTGGACCACAAAAAAGGCTATTTTATGAGTTATCTCTGTCCTCCTGCCTGAATTTCGAATCCCCTTTTTACTTGTTTCTGAGCCCACACGTCATTTCCTCTATATGATTCCACAGCTTCTTTTAGCTGCTATTGTATTGCTTATATGGAAAAATATGTGTGGCTGTAGTTATAAGCAGTCCTCAAAAGTAGCTAGGGCAAAAATTTGAATTCTTGGGGTTTTTTCCAGCTTTTTTACTTCCTGTAAGAGGCCAAACCTGTCCATGAACAGGGAAGGCAGGAGATAACACATCAAACTTGAGACTGTGGTAGAGGGAGGGTAAAGAGCATTAGCTTCCAGAAAAGGGCAAGATGTGTGAAGTACAGCCTTGGTGCTTCCCATTTCTGCTTTTCAAGGCAATGTGACAGAGGACAAGTGAATATAAGCTGTGTTTTTGGGCACAGGAGGGTGTGATGAGGCTGGTAAGGAGAGTCAGAGTGAAGAGCCCAGATTCCCTCCAGCAGGCTGACATAGAGAAAAGGTAAAAAATAGTAGCAGGGAGGAAAAATGAAACTTTGACAAGTTTTCTGTAGCAACAGAACAGATACCTTTGCTAAGGAGTTGTCCAAAATGAAGTTAAACATGGGTAAGGAAAACTCAAAAGCAAATAACCCTGGTAGAGCGCTTGTGTGCAGGCGAGGAAGGGGACCAAGAATTGATTCCTAGGTGTCAAAAGGATGCTGAAAGCCATTACAGAGCATGGCAATATGCATGTATGTATTTGCAGGTACACTAAAATTCCTGTATTGGCACCTGATCAAATATGCAAAGGTAACAAGATAAAGCACACACCCACAGAGTATTCCTGAGTTGAAGGCTGCATTATGGTTGATTGTTTTATGGTCCATTACTAATTGACAAAATTGACTGTTTGCAAATATTTCACTGGGGCCTCCCAACAAAACTTTCCATAACTTTCCATTTGTGGCTTCTTAGTCTGGGACTTTTTATTTAGTTAGGAGGAAGTCACTGACTTAGGACTCTTTCTGCGTCTGTTCCCTCACCAATTCTATCCTAATTAAACAAATTTCTGAAAGATCTGCTGGATGAATGAGTCATTTTAAAACCGAGTAAGTAGTTCAAAAGTTGTTTTCTAAGCTTGTAACTTCACAGTTAGGTACATTTAAGTGATACATAAGGCCTCTGATGGAGCCTAGTTTTAATCTTTAAATTGCCACCAGTGCAGCCCAAGTCTCAGCCACTTCTGGGAGCCACCTGTCAGAGCTCATCCAGTCCTGCTAACTGGGAGCATTTTTTGTCTGGTACCTATGCCCAATTGCAGGGGCAACAGGAATCTTTAATTTATTACACATTTTCAGTGTAGCTCTGGGTGGACTGAAGAGGAAGTGTAAACTGTAAACCCAGTTCCAGAAATGCAGAGCATTGAATTGCATTTTGTAGCAAGCACCACTGAGCAACCTGCCTCAGGGCTGCCTGGGACTCAGGTGACCTCTTCTTCAAGACAGAAACAAAACCTCTTCATTGGGAAGAACCATCTGCTGAGTTGGCTTAACTTTTTTCTGCTCCCTGAGTTTTAGATCCTAAACGCCGTGATGTAAATGACCAAATGCTGGGCCAACCTCTGTGCACTGCCCAAACTGCCTCAGGGAAGGATTGTATCTAGTATTATCTATATTCATTTTTTATTCAGTTGGGCTATAATTAATATTTTCAGTATACCTAGCCAGTGTAGTTCCCCACATGAAGAGTGTTTGTGCTAACGTATTCCTTAAAAAAAACTGTTCCAGCCTCTGGATAATGGTCACTGCTGAAGATTCCTGTTTTCCTTTTGTACATCTTAATTGTGTTTTTTGGTAGTAGATTCATCCTGCATGCATTCTGAAAGCAGCCGTTGTAGAGCTCTGTGTACTTCATTTGTAGTGAGTGTTGGGAGAAAATTTCAATGGATTTCAGTCTAAAGTTTCAATGGATTTCAGTGGAAAGTTTCAATGGATTTCAGTGGAAAGTTTCAATGGATTTCAGTGGAGAGTTTCAATGGATTTCAGAAACATCTGAAGTGTGATCAAAGGGGGTTTAAAACTAACATGCCATATATGGGACCCAAAGCTTCTATGACATCTGTGAGCAGAGAATATCTAGGTAAGAAAACTCATCTTAAAAGAGATTTAAGTTACAGAGAAGCATAAGAGATTCATAGTTCACATAATACATTGCTATAACAGTTTTCACAGATAATTGGTAGTTTTCAGTCTTTTGACTTTGCCATCCATTCACTGTGCAAGGTTTCATAAAAAAATCTTTTTAAATTAAATTGTGTTCTGAAATATGGGTGGGTTCTAGACTCATTCTCAATTAGTGGTTTCTGTATTAATATGTGTTAATTGTAGAGAAAAGGCCTTTTTTTCGCATTTGCTCTACCTGCAGTTTGCATGCAGTCTCACATATCTTTAATGTCTACATTCCCCTGCACTTAATAAAACTATCCTTGACACCGAGCAATCTGATTTTTTCCTAGATTATGGCCCTGATTTTGTTGATCCATAGTCCTTGTTTGGCTAACTCGATGTCTAAAGAGGAATTTGTGAATGTTTCTGTTAATAAGAAGCAGATAGACACAAGTTTCCTCAGATCTTTAACTGAGAGAAGAGAAATAATGAGCAAAATACATTCTTAATTCTTCAATCAGAAGATTGGACTCTGAGCACCCCAGGGAAGCAGACTCACTGAGTGAAGCTGTCGGATGTTTACAGCTCAGCTTTTGAGAGCAGAGGCATATATAATTGAAATTATGTTTCAAGGGGATCTGTCAAAGTATTTTTGGCATATGGAATAACATTCACTTAGTGAACAATTTGGAACCGCCGTCTCTTTCGTCCCATTAGACATCCAGATGTTCCACATGTTTATGTTCTTATTTGCAAGGCAGAGAAACACCGTTGCCACTGCAGAGTAAGGCACGGAGATGAAAATGAGGCAGATATTTGCTGCCTGTGTGCTGGTTATTTGCTGCCTGTTTGGGGTGAGATGGTAATGCAAATACTTGCAAGGGAGATACACTTTTCTGTAAAATTTTTAGATTCTTCTATATTAAATTCTCATTATGATCTGGATTGCCGTAAAATTTTATTTCCATATAGGAAGTGTAATGGTGTGTGTAAAGCATACAGAAATTACACAAAATGCTACAACATGTGACTCGTAATTAAATGGCAACTCTGCTATTAGGGTGATGGATATCTGAGGAAACTGAAATAAAGCAGAAAATGGCACTGATAGGCGTAGATCCAACTGGAATTCAGCCAAGACAGCAGTGCTGGGAAATGGGGCATCATCAGCTGGGAGAAGATGGTTATCTGAGGAACGAGTTTTGCATCCTCAAATTCCTAACTCTCCTCCACAGCTTTACAACTAATGCCTGTGACAGCCTTTCAGAGGAGATGCCAGTGTTTAAAAATTCTGGTGGTGCACTATTCTCTGCCTTGTAAAAGTCATCCTGCTTCTGAAAAGTTAAGATGGCAAAGCTGAATTGGATAAGGAAAACATAAAATCCCCGGCTCAGCTGCACATCCTCTGAGAATGGTGTTAGTGGCAGAGGAACAGTGAGAATCAAACTTCGGGACTGGAAGGTCCCCATCTTTCACATGCAAAAAAATTGTAATATAATTAATTATAATGTAATATGATATAATATGTAATAATTGTATTGTAGGACAATATAATGTAATATGATGTAATAGCTGTTGAATGTATTTTATATTTAGGTCTAGAAATGTCGGTAACTTGGATCTTTATAGTGAAGAGTTTCTGGAGTCAGAATTCTGCCTCTGTTTTTTCCAAAGCTCAGTGGAGCAAAAGGCTTAGAGGTTTTTGGCACACAGATGGCAACAGAAGGTTTGATGCAAGGGAGTTCTAAATACATGGAATAAATACAGCTGAAGTAATCTAGCAGTGAAGTAGGAGGCCCTAATTCCATATCTGTTGCTCTTATCTCACCTGAAGAATCCCTTCACTGCACAGTTCCTACCGTATCAAATAACTTGACATTTGATCTCCTTAGAGAGGCTAGGATCTGAAAGTAGCAAAGCTGTTTTCCTGTTTATTTTCTGTTTGCCCAGCCCTTAGAATCTTCCAAACCCTCAATTTTGAACAAAAATAATCGTACCCTAAATACTTCGAGTCCCAATAAAACTGCCCCATCAGAGATATTCTCATATTTAGTAGCCTTCCTGGTAGAAATTTGCATCTTAATTCAGAGCTGAATTTTTCCCACAACAGCTTTCAGACACTGGACATTCTTAGGGCTTTTTTTTGCCCAGATTGGATAAGCAACGTTTTTGGACTTTCTTGCATGTCCAGAAACCCACTATCTGCACGAGGCAGAAATGTTAAACCAGCTGCTCCCAGTTCCAAGGAAACTGTTCTATTTGTCAGGATGTACAAAGCACTGGAGACTTCCATCAGTCTCCTGCTGCAGAGCTGCTTCTTTCATGGAATCCTGTGGGAGCCTGAGGGTGCTTCCAGAAGCTTTGTCCTTGGGCATCTGCTGGGAACAGTCATGCCAGTGCTTTCATAAAGACAGAAATCAGCTCTGCCAGGAGGATTTCCAGGGGTTTGTGTCCTGGCACAGCCCCAAATGTGCCCAAACACACTTCTTGCATAAAGAAGAGGGCTGCTGCCATCCTGTCTCTGTTGGTGGTAAGGACTTGCAGTTTCCAGTTTCTCCTCAATCTAATTTTTCTGGTGTCTTGCTTGCCACAGAGGGAACGTGTCTCGCTGGGGCCGGGGGCGTCTGGGCCAGCAGGAGGCAGGTGGATGAGTCTGTTTCTGCAGGGTAGTGACTTGTTCAGGGCTTGGCACAAAACCCTGCCAGAGGGGAAAGCAGGTCTGTGCTACTGCTGGATCTCAGCCACTCCTGAGATGCTCCAGGAAGGTTGAGGAAGGAGCCAGGATGTTGCTGGGACTGCAGCTGGCCACGGTCATTTTGAACACTTGACAACTGGAAACAGNATATCCAGTATTACCAATTTAAGAAGATGATTGTTAGTTGAATAAATAAATGAGTTTTCTAAGGAAAGTTCTCTTTCTCAAAGGAAAATGTCAATGTCAATCCCTGTAGTCCTCATGCATTTAGAAAGAACAGTGCTAATGGGAAAACAGTTTTTTCTCCTTATTAATGAGCAGACATAGTATAGAAATCTGACTAAAAATTTAGTTTGTATTAGTTGTATAAAACCAAGCATTAAGACAAAAATAAACTTTCTAGTCCTTGCTAATTAAATTTCATCACTAAGAAGTGCCCAGTGAATTTTTGCTGCCTGGTAAATAAGGGTAATATATCCTGTCAGAACTGAGCTCCAAACTGATCTCAGTTTAAGACAATCTGGCAAGGAAGAATATTTTAGGTGCTGCTTTTCTTTCATGCCAGTGACTACATAGGGCAACAGTCTTGATTTAAACTTTGAATCACTTAAGTGACAGTGCAAGACTTCTAAAAAAACATATATACAAGACTTGTATGTAACTAGAAAACAGAAAATAATATAAGAAATAGTTTTCAGATTTCTCAGATACACTGCTGGGTAGATCTAAGGTGTGTTAGAAGAAGCACAAAATTAAAGCTACTCATTTAGCCCTGTGCTAGAATAATCTTTACCAAGTTTCTGCAGAAGGGTTTTACTGTAGCCAGTTATGCCAGGAATTCAGAAATTCTAACTTATTGGAACTCAGCTATTTCATGCTCAAGTGGTTGTTGGAACAGCAGGGAGATTTTTATAAATACATGGTGGGGCAGATACTGTACTGATATCTGCCCCATGAAAATGGATTCCACGTTTGGCTCCCCATCTCTGCCTGTTTCAGATAATCACAGTGAAAGTGAGTGGTAGTGAAATGCCATTAAGCCTGGTGCTGCCACACTCAGGGGATCTTTATCTCCTCCTACGTTTTTTTAACGCTATAAACTCAGAATAAAATCAGGAGTGCACTGTCTACAACAGTTTGGAAATAGTCTGTATTTCTCAGTTGCTCTCGTGCTTGATAAAGAAATATGGCAGTGGTCCATGGCAGATCCTGTTATCAGAATAATGAGGTGATACAGTCTGTTTGGTTGTGCTTAAGTACTGATAAATAAACATATCCTTTTTATTCCCTCTACTTTCCCACCCCTGCTATGAGGCTCAGGATTCAGGGCACTCACATGTCCAGCTTTATATATTATGTGTCTAAAAAGGTTGGCATAAAGTTAAACAAAAGTGAAGCAGAAAACCATCAAAAAATAAGCTTGTGGGGGGAAAAAGTGCCTGAAAACAAGAAATCTGTTACTAGAAAGAAGTGCTTCTGCAAAAAAACATGACAAGACTCATAACCACGCTGCCTTTCTTGCACAAGTTTATCCACATAACTTGGAGGAGGGTCGGGCCCGACTCCTGCGCAGTGAAACCCCGACAGGGAGCAATGTGCTCGTCCCCTGCTGCAGGCAGGCCACCCACCACTTCAGGGATAATTATCTGGGAGAGGTGATCTTCTCTAGAGCGGCATGCTCCCTGCTCCCCAGAGACACCCCTGAGAAGCAGAGCAGACAGGTAGGTCCTGCCACAGCTGCAGGCCCACAGCCCCACACTCACATCAAGCCTTGTGGTTACAGACCGCTGACTCTTGGAGAGCAGCACCTGATGTTTCCTTCCATCTATGTAGGAAGCCTTGGGATTTTTGTTCTCCTGTCTTTGCTTCTGTTACAGAAGGAAAATTGATCCTTACCTGAGTCATGTGAGCAGAGGTGTTCCTCTGAGTCTTAATCTTTCATTTTTTTCTCTTTTCTGGAGACCTACAAAAAACGAACACCTCTTTGAGATGCTCTTGCTGCAAGTCAGCTTTTCGTTCTTCCTCTCCTTCCATTCCTTCCATTCATCTCTTTTTTTTCTCTCTCTCTTTTGAATAGATGGGATAAGTAAAAGCCGCTTTGGAGAGTTTAAAATACTTGGGGTGATAAAACAGAAAAATTTGAAGCAGGCAAATCTTCTTTCTTAGACCTTGAGTAACTAGAAAAAAGAAAAATCTTCTGTTCTAAAATTTTGCCATGTTACTTGCTGGGCATCTCTCTAAAACTCTAACACAGTTTTATGTTCATGTCAGAGAACACTCTGGGGATTGGAAAGATGGGTACTGCAGACTGGGACGTGTGGATTTTGGTCTGATTGTCATCTCTTTGTTGCTTTCAAGTTACTTTCAAAAAGATACTTGTTTAGAAGTCTTAAAGCAAATCAATGAAGGTAGTAAAAAGTCTTACTTCTAGAGAAGATTAATTATTCGCACACTTTTCAAATAAATTTGGGTCAAAAGCCAGCCTCATCGATAGCTCTTTACAACATATAAACAAGATTTGGGATATTTTTGGCTTAAGAGCTGGCATAGAACATGCTTTGATTAGTAAGTAGTGAGTGGGTCACCTCCTCAACTCCGCATGACAATAAATAGTCATGACTCAAACCTGACTACTCTGACACGTATGACTTCCCTTGCTTATTGACTTTGTGTCCTAATGTGAGCACAGTGTTTCACAGTTACATCTTTGTGCCTTGGTATTGCCACCGTCAGTATTCTGCCTGACCCCTGGATCCTCAGATTCTTAATGAGCAAATAATATTCTTGCTTAAATAATATACTTGCTTAAAATACATGTGAAGTTGGGCTTGTGACAAGGTTTCAAACCAAGAATTTGGGCTCTGAGGAGTAGGGACGTAGTGCAACCCACTCACAGGGCCACATGCTCTAAAAACGGAAAACAACTTTCAGGACTAGGTCACAAGTTGAAAAGTCCAGCAGTGCTGGCAAAAAAATTAAATCCTATTTTTGTTTATGTCAGTGACAACCAGGGAATGTGTTTGGCCTTTTAAATAGATTTAAGCTACTCGAATCACAGAAATAGCATTTGATGAGACAAGGACAGAAATAAAGAAGATAAGGTCAAGAAGGATTGTACTTTACTCCTCTAAAATGAAGTAATTTAATTGTTTTCATTCACAGAAAGATGCAAACAATAGTTTGTTCATTTAGATAATGAAATTAAAACTCCTAATGAAAATCTTGAACATGTTTCCTGAAAGCAATTAATATTTTCCTAGCAGAAATGACAGGAATTTCCAAATGTTACTTTAAATGTATTTTTGATAGGTCTATTTTCCCTAGGTCATGTAGTATTTATTGTTAACTCTTCCTTTTTTTTTTCTTTTGCGTAATTCTTTAAATGGTGGGTGCAGAGATATGCTGAAAAAATTGCTATACCCCACCACACGGGATCTTATATAAAGAAAAAAAAGTCCTGTGCTCTTCACAAACTTTCAAAATACTTTCCTAAAAGAAAGAAGAGTTTTTAATGCCCTGGGCTATGAACTTAAAACTGTCAGAAAATCTTTTTCAAATGCGTTGGAAAAAGCCAAAGCATAAACCACCCCACTTTTAAAAAGCTTCTATCAAGCCTTTATTATCAACTCTTATCCATTTTGTAAACTTTTAGATGGTATATTTGGTTCTGAATACTGACTAGTATTGGCCTAAACTTTTGAATTTCCTCTTGTAAGTCATACTGTCATTAAATAACAAAGCCTGAAAGTAATAAAACTGAGTCTTCAGTGTTAAAACAATAAAAAAGAAAAAAATACTTGACAGTCTTGAGGGGCGCAAAAAGTTGACAGCAATCAAGATTTGTCTTCATTAATAACATTTGTCTGCATTAATAACTAATGCTATAAAAATGGTGTCTCGGAAAACAGGAAAGAAGTAGCCCAAATGAGCAATTATGAGGCCAATAAAAAAGTATGTTTCCTTCATATCTTTATGGGCTCATTTTCAGGCAATTAGGCTGCAGGTACGTTTATTTGGCTGGTGAACATTTCATGTTAAAATTCTGAACTTGATGAGCTATTTATTAAACTCATTCTTTCTAACTGGCAGTATAATTATGCAAGGGATTATTGTCTTTTCATTTCTTTTTCTGGAATGATTAGCTTGTGATGCTATAAAACTCATTTGTGAGAATGACTGATATTTATAATGTTTTAATTAAATTTGGATTGGGAGGAAAACGGGAAAATTTACATTCAACGTATACCGTTGTGTCAAACATGTTTGACGGCACTTGGCTTTTTATTGGCTTAGAATAATTAGTTGGGGTATTTATGTACTAATATTACCTAATTAACTCAGGAGCAAGGTAATTAATTTAGTTAATGGCTGTCCAAGAAAAAAAATAGTGTTGCAGTGTAGTGAGATGCTTTATTTTCACTAGATTGTTCTTCATTAAATGATTTTTCAAATAGGTATTGTTTTTTAAAAAGATTCAGAGAATATATCTGTTTTATTGGAGAGGGCAATCCATGCATTTTACCCATGATAAAACAAGTCCAGTGTAAATCATGCAGGGAGAGAGCAGAGGAATTGGATGCTCTGCTTTTCAAAGGAGCTTTTAGATAAGGTGTGCTCCATCCATCAACTGCAGCTGCAGTTATTCCGTTGCTTTTAAATTCCAAGAGCATATTTTTTTAAAACATCCCTTATTGCAACATTGCAACATCAGTGAATAACTGATTGGGTGAGAATGTTGAGCACTGAGCAGATATATAACCAAAACAAAAAAAAATATTCAGCACAATGACTTCCCCAACTATGCATGCTTTTCCCCATTAATTCCTTCTCTATAAACTTGGCCTATCTCCCCCTGAATGATTTAATGTGTCCTCTGGAGTCCTGTGACTGTAACCACAAGTTTAAAGTCATCCAGGTGTCATACCTGGTCTTTGTCAGTTTTGAACCTGAGCACAGTGAGCTTTGTGTCCTTTAATTCTTAGAGAAGATGATTTCCATCCAGTGACTGAAGTTAAAGGGCTTGTCCGTGTTTCCCATAGCCTCGCATGATGGTGGTTTGGAGTGGGGTTCTCCCACTTCATTTGTCTCTATTTAAAGAGTATTAGTTTATTTTCCTCTGCTAAGAAATGGGCAAATTCATGTCAGATCAGTTCTTAAGAATTCTGTGCTGTAAGATTTACTCATTAGTCAAGTAGTAGTAATAAGTAAGAGATTTTTGTATCACATGGGATGTAAAAAAAAGCACAGATTGGGAAGAGCAGCACACCCAGATGCTTAAAGGATTTAAATTAACAGCTGTTACTGAACTCTGAAAAGTGGTTCTGTGGAAAGGATATGGACTTCTCTGGCTCTCAAGGACATCTGGTCAGTTTGGGGGAGGGAAGAAATATATCCACTTAAATGGCTTATTGACTTTTCAGGCCAAAAGGTCAGGTCAGAAACCTGCAGATTGCCCAATTCGAAATAAGTAGCTCCTTACAGATCCTTACAAAGCTTTAAAAGACTATTTTTTTCTGTCTTTTCTAGCTTCTGACACCCAGTTCTTGTACACGTGTGCTTGGCTGCTCCTGTGCCTGAAAACTTTGCTTTAACTTTGCGTGTGTTACAAACCCTGTTGGCTGAATGAGCCTTTCCGTCAAAAGTCAGTACAGCAGCTGAACCAGTGCCAGCTTTGGTAGCCCTGTCACTGGGAAAGTTGCTGTCTTAAAGGAGCTCTCAACTTCTTTTAATCATTCACATGACCTCTCTCGTACCTTTCCTCACAGATGTTTTATTTTTATTTACCCTGGTGAATGACCCACAGCAGAGACCATCTCACTCTTTGCAGCTGTTTTAAACACCATCCTGTTAGCAAATCCTGTGCTAATGTTTATCTTTGATAGTTTGTCATTATCAGAAAACGTTGCCATGCTTTTTTATTTGTAGCTAGCGAGTTCCAAATGAGATATATGTCATAATAATCCATGCGCCATCATGTCTCAGTGCCTAATTAAAAAACTGATGACTTAAATTCATCAGTGTTTCTGCCAGTCCCTGAAATATCCTCTTACTTTTGTCATTGTTTAGCTGAGAAGCTCCTTGGTTGATTCATAAGCCTACTGCTAATCTAAAGACCTGCAAGTGAGGATGTTACATTGCTAATTTATTTACGAAAGGTGGAGGTGGAGAGGTTGTTTCAGAATGGCAAGGTTAATAATAAGGCTTTTCTTACTTGAGCCATTGGGATCTTGTTCATTTTGTGGGGTTTTGGTGGGGTTTTTGCATACCAGATTTGAGAACTAGGTACTATCTGCAGTATCTTCACTGTTAAGGTGTTAAAAAACCAGGAATCAATTAATTCCATAACATTTCTGCAAAGAAATTTGATAAATCTAGTGTCCAAAATCTTTCATTTAGAGTGTCTTTTTTACCTTATCGGATATTTTTGCATTTTTAATAAAAATTTTTCTCCCTCACACTTTTTCCACTTTTTAAATTTTTTTTTTTTGTGGAAGCCAGTACTACCATTTGTCCATTTAAGGAGGTGACAAATACTGTAATTTCCTTTCTTCTACTTGTTATTTACCAGATTATACACAAAAGTCTGAATTAGTAGTCTTCAGGATTCATCTTAGGTAATGAGTTGCAGTTTCCTAAGCCATTTCCAGAATTATTTTTCTGGGATCCTCTTCTTTGGATTATACATTTTACATGCTTTGTTCCTAAAATCCAGGTATTATGCTTCAATGTATTTATAAACCTCTGCAGCAAATGAATCTAGCTAAACAAGTGATCCTTGCAGAACAGTTGATCTGTTCTTGACTTTCTGCAGCACACTTTTTGTGCCAAATTTGCATCACAAGAAATTTTTTTATCAAAGTTTCTATGTATTTTTTTCCCAAATTGCTGCTATGGTTATACACAATTGTGAGGCCTCATTCTCAGGGAACTGGGAAAGGAGGGAATCTGCAGATCAGAGCATCTTATCTGTGTCAGCAAATTATAATCTTCCCTAGTATTGAGCCTGAGAATAGAAAATTCTTATGTATTAATTTTAATAATAGTGTGATCAAAGACATTATGTCTTATTTATAATCTTCTAAAGTGCAAGTGTCTCTCGTACCAATTTTTAATGAATTTCCATATTCTGTTGTTACTAGGGAAATACCATTACCCCTGCTTTATTACTTAGATAAATATTTCAGTACTGTAGTGCATGTTTTGTACTGCCACTGGAGTAGAGATTGTAGGATCCTCAGTAAGCAGCAGCTCCAGGCATGGGTGGCATCTCAAAATCTTTTTTATTTCTTCGTACACACATTTCAGAAGTCTTCATCAGTGAGGTCACTGATTGTTTAAGAAGATAATATACTCAGAAAGAAATTATCCAGCATCAGAAAGGCTAGAAATAAGAATGATCTAAAAAATATTTGGACATCCACACACAAAACAGTGCCTATATCTCTGTGTAGCCTTTGAAAAATGCTTTTCTTCAGTATCCCATCCCCAGTGTGTATCTAGTTGTGCCAGGGCAGCATCATTCTGCATCTTTCACAAATCAGAACCTGGGCAGTCTCCTTCCCAGCGCTGCTGGAGAGCCACAGGACACAAGCGCGGAGTAGCCTGATGGTTTTTTCTCAGTCTTGTTGTGGTTGCAGTGGGCTGGGGGCGGGTGGAGCGGGGGCTGTATTTTTAAATAGCAGTGGTTGACACCTCTTTTAAATGCTTCCAGTAGCACCAGCACATGAACACAGTGACTAACAGTGCCTGACAATTTCAGTTTTACTGCACTTATTGCTTTGACAGGTCTTGACTTTCCGCCAATTCAGTTGGAAACAGGCTCTATATCCCTTTTGCCCCACTGGCTTTCCAGATTCTCTCTCTTTTTTTCCTAACCACACATTTCTTTCTCTCACAACTCTGATTTCTCTGGGGTGGTGGCCACAATCACCCCTTCCCCACAACTTGTGGCCACCTGTGCTGTCTCTGCAGTTAAATCATTAAGACATATTCTGAGAAAACAGGAGAGAGATAATTACAACATTAAATCATCTTTTGCCTCATTAATTTTTTAATAAAAACATCTGACTTGAACCTTACCTGCGATTGTTTGGTACTTCTAAACATTAAGAGTCGAGTCAACCTGTCCATTAACAGCCTCCACTGTGACCGTGTTCCCCTCTCTTGTGCCATGAATGTGGTATTTCTGTGTTCCCTCAGCCTGTTTAGATGACATATGAGCTCCCAGAGAACAGCTGGAGATGCTGGGTGATGAACAGTAGAGATTTATCCTTTTACCGATTCCAGGCATGGTGTGGGTATAAAACAGGCAAAGCTGTCTGAACTTATTTGTTGAAAAAAACCACATTTTGTCAAGAAAATAAAGGGAAAGTCAAGGACCAAGGCTGAGGATCTCACTAGTTCATCTATCTCCTTTTCAAGTTTAAGCCCACAAATGCCTATAAATATTTCTAATTGTTACTGGGAGGAAATAAGGTCACTGAAGTCGGTCATGTGCTCAGAGCACTTAAGCTCCTGGGTCCCAGCTGAAATGGGCAGCTCTCAGGAGTTGTAGCTCTTCACAAGCTGGACTAAAACGAGTTGCTGATGTCAACTTATTTTTAAATAGTCGAGTATGCACAATGCAAATGTCATTATCTCTTCTGTTCTGCTCTCTGGGACTACAAAGACTACTCTGGCACAGGGATTTGAGTTATTTCTTCGCTCTGAATGGTGCTGCCAGGTCCGGGCTGGTGATGTACCGGGTGTTAGAGAAATGATGCCACCTTTTCATGTTCTCCAGCTTGTTGATGGGTTTTTTTATCTCTTTGTTGTTGTCTTATAGTCACCCACTGGCAGAACATTTGTGAGAAATATAGATGTATTTTTTCTGCGGGTAAATTGATAGCACAGGGTTATTTGAGGTTTTCTGTGGGGGTTTTTTGGGTTTTTTTGGTTTTTTATGTGTGTGTGTGTAGGTTTTCTTGTTATTTGGTTGGGTTTTTTGTTGTTCTTGTTTTTGTCCACGTGCATCTGTGCTTAATTGTTAAGGAGCAGTTAAAGATTTAAGATTGGATTATAGGAAAAATACCAAAGGAACCAACATAAGCTCCCACTCCCCACAGATTGCAGTAATTTCTGAGCTTTCATAGTTTCTTTTAAATCAGCAGAATGATTCTTACTTGTGTCAGAAGTATAGTTCTCAATATAGATATTTTCTAGAGGAAGATTTTAAAGTGAGAGCAGAATCCACAACAGCTGATCACAGCATGGGTGGTCAGTTGCTTAAACTCATTTTCTTTTGACAACCAAATACCTTCTGTAGAGTTCTCAGGTTTTCAGTAATAAAAGAATGGAGAATACCTGGGTACCTTCCCTGAGGAAATATTGTGGAACCTGTAGAAAGAGTGGCTGCATACTGGGGAAAAAAAAGTTTTTGGGGAAAAAAATGTATGAAGTATAGGTACTCTATAATCATTATGTTGTGCAATAGCCTAAAAACTACCATCTGGCTCAGGGAATAATGAATACAAATGATATGTTCGTAGGGAGAAATTAACTAATTTTCATAGGAAATGTATTAGCATCACTCTGGTGAAATGGCTGGAAGTGGCTTCACATTTGCTACATTTTTTTTTTAATTATCTACTTTCTAGTAGCAGTGATAAAAGGACATGGAAACAAACTAATAAGAGTTTTAAGAGGATTTTTGTAGCATTTGTAATTTCTCAGAAGAAATCTGCTGGGTGTGCTAAGGTAATTTGGGCAGCACACTCAAAGCAGCTGTCTAGGTTCTCTTTTAGGATTTCCCATCACTGAGGGACACCTACACAACGTCTATGCTCAGTCCCTCACTATTGTCAGCTGATTTTCATCCCCACTGGACATTCTCCAAAGGACAGATGCAGGATGAGAATTGCTTTGGACAGGCCCAAGAGAGATTCAAATAACGCTCCATTACATGGACATTGGCAATCTGAGTTAGTCTTTAAGCGCATATTGATTTGATCATCTCCATTCTATTAACAAACATTTAAATCTGCAGGACAGTCTGACAGGGGCCTTCAAACACGTGAAAACTGAATATGAATTTTTTATATATATATATATATATATATATATACACATACATATACATTTTATCTGGTGTTGCAGCTGTGCTCCAGTTTGGAAGTACGTTTTCATGTTACTCTGGATCAGTACAGAATTGTGCTTTATAGCTCCTTGATTTTGAAATCTAAGGCTTTTCTGAGAGATATATATTGGATATTCGTTCACGTTAAAGTTCAAGCGGAGTTTTATGGGGAGTAATAACAGAAATTATATTGAAGTAAAATGAAGAATTCCAAATGTTTTATTGACGTGGGCTCTGGTAAATTCAATTCTACTTTCATTTCAATGAGTTTCATGGCCCACTGGAGATGTAATTTGTTCGGTATAATTAATACTCTTCTACTTATAATTTTTATACAGGACCAAATATATATTAAATTGAAATAAAAATTCGTAATTAACTGCACTAAAATGTCAGCTCAAAACCCCTGATTATAAAACAGACCCTGTATCTTTTGTTGTTAAATTTATACGAACAGAAACAGCTGTCCTGGGGTACCTACAATTCCTGTCTTATCTCAAAATGACAAATTTCCATATGATTTACTTTAGTTTGCAAGAAATATTTGATCTTTTAGTTTCCTCAGCGTAAATAAAATCAGATAAAAGCCAGCTGACAGTAGCCATTCTTGGACCTTCTGGAATCTGTTCCGGTAAGAACCATTTCAGATTTGAAGCTGTTAAAAAAGCATACATTCTTCTGTGCAAACCTCTGCCTGTAGCTGGAGCAAGAGTTAATTCTGATTAAAGATAATTTAAAAAGAGTTACACTTGACTGATTTTTTCCAGCTGGTTTTTGTATTTGGGTAGTTTAAGGACCAGAGGAGCAAAGCTCATTCACAGATCTTCAATATATTGGAAATACTCTCAAATTGCACACCAAATTAAACCAGATTGTTGGTGAAGGTTCCTCCATACATTGTTCCTGAAATCAAATGAAGATCTCTTTGTACTGGCAGAGAACAACAACTATACTGTAACTGTTGTAACTATACTGTAAAGATTAATAATCAGGCTACTTTTGCTCTGTGTCCATCCTGCATATCCATGTGGTGTGGGAATAAGGTATCCAGAAACACTAGGGTTAAAAAATACCAGAAGAATAATTTTCAGTCACATACAAGGCAAAATGTTATCTTGAATAGAATGGAAATAGATTTTTTGATGGAAATGTTTTGCATGCTAAATGGAATCCTAGAGGAGGCTGACAGAAACATATTCTAGTTAACATTTGATAATAACTGTAAATGAAATATTTAATTACGAGCATAAGACAACAGCTCTGTCTGTAACCTTTTTGCAGCTGGGTGGATATCACTTTTCCTGTCTTTGACAAGAAAATTAATTGTGTTGCTGAAGTGTGAATTTAAAGCCATTGAGTGTCCTTTGTTTTTCAGCAGCACTAGTTTATGTTCAGCTGTTGAATACAACTGGATGAGATTTGCTACAGTTCTGAGAGGTGCTTTCCATTATTTCTTCCTGTGTCATGAGGTTTCTGGTTCCTGGTGAACTTGGTGTCCCCCAGGACCTCCGGGATCTTTGCTGCAAAAGAGCTTCCCGGCCAGTCAGCCCACACACTCCGCCCTGGTGCATGGGGTTGCTTCTCCCTGGGTGCAGGACTTTGTATTTCCATTTGTTGAGCTTCATAAAGCCCATTTCTCCAGCCTGTGCTTCCCTCTGGATGGCAGCACACCCACGTGGTGTCCCTCCCTGTCCTTCCCACTGTGTGACAGCAGGGATGGGCCAGCCACTCACGTGCCTCTCAGGATTGTATTTTCCAAGCACGGAATATTCTTTTTCCAAGCACGTAATATTCTTAGAGTACAAAAGATTTCTGGAGGATAAAAAAAGACAACCCTTACCTTTTAGAAACTGGTTGTGATGGGTGTAGAGCATCTCAATGCCTTTATAAATCCTGCTACAGTTTAAACAAGGTAATGTCCGGACGCAAGCTCTGTAGCTCAGTTTCAGAATTAACTGTCAGCTACATCTTCCTTCACTAAAATGTCATTGTTTTGGTCTTGACTGCCTTATTTTTCATTATACCTTAGGCTGCTAGTACCTCAAAACCCAAAGTCTATGATTATTTACACACAAAGTCAGTTATCAGACTGAAAGCATATCTGGTGAGAGATTTTGATTTCCTTATAGAAGATTTTTTATATATATATTTATTTTCAGTTGTCCCACTTTCATCCCACTCTTTCATACTGTCCAGAGTATCAAAAGGATTACATTCTGGTTTATTGCTCATTCCACAAAGACATTTAACACAAACATGGTTGCAGTTTGTAAATGGAGATCATCTTTAGTTCCCAGAAAGAGAGGGGCTGGTCACACACGAGAACAGTTTACATTGATAAGAGAGCTATTTCAAAAAGACTCATGTCCTCCTCTGGTACCAGGAACCAGGGAGGGCACTTTCAGAAGTAATGCTGTGGAGCAGACAAGTTTGGGATGTGCATTATAGATTTATTCAGTGGCTGATTCGAGAACATGTCCATTAAAAAGTTTTCCAGCTGTGTTGCATGGAAAAGCACACAGAAGCTTTTTGCTCTCCTGGTGTGTCATTATGTGAGGCAAAAATGATCCTGGACTCATCTGCCTCCTGTAGCTGGATGTACTCAACTGATCAGTACAACTGAAAAAAATAGGGCCATCAAAATCCCCAAAGCCCAATTACTCCATCTATCCGTGTCTCTGAGGTGAACTAATGGAAGTTGTTACTGACAAAGACCTGAGAAACAAGCAATAACTCCAGGCAAAAACTGTCAAACCTGGTCACTTCTTCAGGTTGCTTAAGGAGCTCTGGCATCCTCAGAATGGAAAGAGCCATGTAGGGACTTAGGAGACTACAGCAATCCCTAGATTTTAGCAAATAACTCGGTGCCCCCTGCAGAGTGGAATAAGGGGAAAACCTCTCACACCAGTCAGCTTTTCTGCAAAGGTTGGAAAATTTTTTGTCATTGCTTCGATTTATAAATGTTTTTCAGAGTGTTGTCTGTAAGCGGTGTCTCAGTCCATATGGATGCACAGCGTCTTCCTTCAGTTCTGTCATGGCTGGAAAGCAGCCTTAGTTCATTGGGGTGTTTCTGGAATGCTGTAACAAACAATAAGGGATTGTAATAGAGCGGTATATAATGTAACAACATAATAAACACTATAAAAATCAGTATCTGGGTTAAGTGACTACTGCACTTAAACCCAGCAATAACTGAAATCTGGGGTCACTGGCAACTCTGAAGAAAAATGCCTTTAAATGAAGCAATAACGAAAATAACCTTAAAAAATCCCTAACAAACCTAATTTGGGTTGAATACAATTCAAATCAGCCTCTAAACCTTCTTACTCTTTTGGTGTTTGATTACAGTTCTGAGTGTGCAGCCAAAGAGCATTCCACATAGGAAGAAGAATAAATGTGGTAAAAAGGACTTTGGGGGATGTTTGCAGCCTTTCAGTCTCAGACCTACCAGGGCTCAATGTCCCTGAGCTGTGTTATGGTCAGAGAAATTATACAAAGTCACAGGAGCTGCCAACGAGTCAAATATTTTCTAATTCAGCATATGGCTGATGGTTTATTTTTTCCGCTCCATTGTTTTTTTATTATGTTTGTTTTTCTTCTTTTTTTTTTTTTAAATTGGGAGGTTTATTTCGTTTATATGTACGGCTCATCACTAATGCATTTTAATCTTTACTGCGTCGTCTGGGAAAAATAGAATATGAAAAGCTGTGTAAATCTGTTTATAAACATGATACTGAGCACAGCTCTTTGCCAAGGGAGAAGCATCCAAGATGTTTTAATTGACAATCTAGTTCAAGCACGCACATCTCATTTGTGGATATCTCCACCTATGACCAGCACTGCTATTTATCTTCACATCTGCACTGAATCCATTTGCATCATTATAAATTGGGACACACGTGGATAGTAGGCACAGTGAGCTGAGCAGTGAAAGTGTGTTCATAAGCAGAGTGCACAGCAATAATCAATGTTCATTTTCACGAGTGAGGTACAACCTAATCAGTCACAGAGCAGAACAAAGAGGAGGTTGTGTTGAGCTACTCAGTGAATGACCAGCTGTGAAAAAAGGAGTTTTCAGTGGATTTTAAAAAGGTGAGAATAAAGAAGTATCAAGTTCAAGAGTTCAGCTATTTTTTTCTCTGACTAAAAGAGTTGAAAGCTTTTTACCTTTCTTCAGAGAGCAGAATGATTTTGAGTCAAATGAGGGAACTGAATATTTAAAAACTGTCAACAGAACACATCGTTAAGCATGCACACATTTGTTAGGATCTATGAATGTGACTCATTTTCTGTTCAACATTCAACACGATTTTTTTCTTTTGAGGCAATTTTGCATTTAAATGTGATAAATTGTGGCGTCTGGGCCGACAGGGTAAAACAGTTTTATTCGTTCATGGCAGAGGGATGCAGTACAAATTTTTCCAATATGAAAATTGTGAAATACTGTTTTCAGTAAGATTTTTACTCATAGGAAATCTGTGTTCCCAACTGCAGAGTTCACACATCTTTTTATTTAACTACTTCATACTCTGAGGGAGAGATTTTCAGGCAACTTCCATATGCATATGTATAACCTGACCATATAAATAGCATTATTTACATGTATAAAGAAACTCCCCATTACTGCAAACTTATATCGAGAAAATTGACTCTGTGGGGTTAAGTACTGAAAGTAAGATTTTTCATCAGCAGAAGTCAAGAGCAATTTTTTTGACAAGTAGGGGTTATTCAAAAACCCCAGTCAGAAATGTGCTTGGCATCACTTAGATAGAGACATACGAAATTTGGCTGGGGACTTTGTTGGCAGGGCGTACCCTTCATGTAAGACAGAGCCACATGCTTCTCAAAAACCCCACAGAGCTTCCAAACCAAGGCCACTCTCACACATTCTCCTTGTGCATCATTCTAATCGTGTGTCTCCACACCATTTGGACGCACAAAGAGACAGAATTGGAGCTTACTTCTCAGTCAT
The DNA here is from genome assembly GCA_013397725.1 of Rhagologus leucostigma. Classification (NCBI taxonomy): domain Eukaryota; kingdom Metazoa; phylum Chordata; class Aves; order Passeriformes; genus Rhagologus; species Rhagologus leucostigma. Next base: position 666,618 of record VZTD01003963.1, read on the forward strand.
GCATAATATAGATAACCATCCTGCCTCCCACATCTCTTTTGCATGCTATTTAAATGAGACCGTTGCCTACTTTTTAGTCCATTTTAAGCCAAAATATCTAGTGGCTTAATAACAGCTGTTTCTCTTTAAAACGCACTTAGAAATCCTGTTTAGGGTGCTAATTTGCTTAAGGACGGAGCCAAACTACATTTTCTGTTTAATAAGAGCTCTTTCTGCATTTTAATCTCCTAATCAACAGTAATAGGCTATGGATATACAGAGGCAGAGTAGTGTTTTTTAAGAGGGGGCATTCCTAAGTACTCGTACATGATTTTGTAAAATGTGTGAAGCACTTTAAGATGCTCTTCCAGCATCTCAAGTGTTTTAGTTCACCCAGTCAAAAAAGCCTGATTCACTGTGACATCCGTGGGCAATCGGGGTGGTGACTGAACTCAGAGTGGCCTAAAATAAACAGGCAGCCCAAGACAGCCACATCAGCTGCTCATAGCTGTTCAGCAGCACAATATTTGCCTTTCCAGTGAACTGGAATATTCCTTCTGCTTCTGTGGGGCTGTTTTGTGTCAGGGCTTTTTGTTTGCGTGTTTGTTTTCCAAAAGTGAGACAGTAATGGCTGTCTTCAACTCCTGGAAAATTGGCCAGGGTAATGGAAGAGCCTTAAATTCAGGCAAGGCTCCCAGTGTTGCAAGAAGCCCACGATTCCCCAACCCGCTCGTCTGGGCAGCTGCCACAGCCAACAGGCAGCTTGGAAAGCCAGAGCCGCGGCACAGAGAATCAACCTCATTTCAACTCTGTGGCAGGGAGCCAAAAAATCCTAAAAGTCATGGCTTGAGTGAGGAGCTGAGTCCCCATTAGGAGCATATGCAGTGTGCTCCCGGATTTGTCAGACCTTTAAGCAGCAGCCATGAGCAAATTAAATGAGATCCCAAGCTCCCAAGCATCTTGCTAGATGGGAAACCGAGTGTATTTCCAGCAGAAAGCTGCCCAAGTTCTGAAGGAATTCATCAAAACAAATATGTATTTCTACAATCTCTTTTGATCTCAACAAATTAGCATTGTTTCACTGAAAAACTGCCATCCAGCTGTACTGATATTAACCCTTGATTTACCCAGTGTCTTGGACATTTTTCCTGATTTCCTCTTCTGCTGTGAACACGCCTTAACAAGGAATAACAGGTTGTGCTACAAAAGGATGATATATAACATATTGCCTTAACATGGCTTCAACATAACTGCCTTAATCAAAATGCGCTCTTCTTCTCTCTCCTCTCTCTTTCTGCTCCCATCTTCCTCAGTGTTCGTGATTCTGGGACAGGAACTTGTCTCTCCTGACAGCAGCGTGCTGTGCTGTCGTGGCTTTAGATGACACGGCAAAATCCTGGTTTTATTGCGCAAATGACTCGCCCTTTCTGCCAGTCACAGCTTCTGGTATTTAACCACACAATGTCTGCCTTGATGGGCTAGACTGGCTGAAAATCCTTCCATCCACATAGGGAACTGCTGACCAGTGACTAAGGAATGTGGGGGAATAAGGCACGTAGAGGTGCTTCCTTTGCAAGCGCAGTGGTTCGGGCGCGCTGTGGGCTGCTTGTGATGACCTGAGATGACTCCAAACCCACAGGAGTTTAACCAGAGAGTCAGGGACTGAGTATGCCCCAAAGCCAGGTTCTGTGAAGTGAAACCTGTGTGTGTCTCTCCTGCTGTTTGGTGGTCACAGCCTTGTGCGCAAATCCCCAAACTGGTTTTAAACTTGCTTACCTGTGGCAGCAAAGAGGTGTGCACAAACTAATTTATCCAGCAGAAAGAAACCATCACCTGCCCCTCAGCTTAAATCCTCTTGGACAATCAACAAGGACGAAGGAAGGGAATTAGGACAGGACTCTGTTGCCATACCTACAAAGCCATTAATTCCTAAATGGTTTCACATACAAAAACCTTCTTTCATTTCTGCTATACCAAGTATTATTGATTTTTGCTGTTGCAGCAGTGCCTAACAGACCTGACCAGGGCCTCTAGGCATAGATGTGTTATATTTTTATGGGCACGTAAGACAGAGATAATCCATGCCCTAGGCAGCTATCAAGTCAAAAAGCAACGGGATATTAAAAATATATGGCGAGAAGAGGGGAGTAATGAGATGGTTAAACCTGCACACGAACCAGTAGACAAGAATAATACTGAAACAGGAAGATAAGGTTACTGTTTCTCTCATATCATGTGTGAAAATTAATTAATGTTAATCACTGCAGTATTACGGGATAAAGCAGTGATTTCAGTGCTTAGGATGTGAATGCATTCATTAACAAAAGGCTTGCTTGTTCTTGCATCAGGCATACCACAGGCCACTGTAGACCCACCAAACACCATCTTGTTAATGTATCCACCCTGGGGTGCTTTCATCATGTTTTGGGATATTAATTAGCTCAGGCAAGGTAGCAGGGATAGCAGTTTTAATGCTATTGGAAGTATCTAAAACAAAAGGCAGGAAGTCACATTTTATTCTGCATTGCAGCACATATTCAAAGCTGGAAGGACTGCTAATAGGACTGCTTGGGATGAGGCTCCACAGATGAAGGCAGTAGAATTTATCAGGGTTAATTTCAGCTAACAATTATTGTTTTGATAACCACTACTTGTGACGTGTTTATGCAAGCCCCCCAGGTCAAATCCATTCCTCCTGGAAATCCTTGTTCCAGTTGTCTTTGTTCAGCAACAGAGAGATCTCTGCACCCTTTAAACTTCTGTTTTTACTATGCCTTAGAGCACTGGCATATTGATTTTAATTTTTGGATCTCATTTATTCAGTTACTGTAATTGCATACGAATACTTCTTTGTCTTCCTTTTCCTTACAATGTTCTCACAACTCAGTTACCTGGGAGCACTGGGGGTGTCTGAGCCTGGGCACTGTGTCAGCACAACCATAGAGGGGTCAAGACAGTCAGTGAGTGGAATCAGTGGTGGCATCTTCCTGTCGTGGAGTGTCATCCCAGAAAAGTGCTACCAAGAGAGATAAGAGCCTATTTCTAAGCCTCATTTATCAGTCTTGTGCCTGGTGTGAATATATCTTTGCACCTCTATTTCACACACAGATTATCTGTGGATTTAGGATATGTAGAAACTAGATCAGCACCTGCAGATTTGAAGTATGTATACACAAGGTGCATCTTTATATTTCAGAGTAGAAAATTTCGATGTTCGCTGATTCGATGTGTTCATCGAATTAATATCTTCTTTTTATTTCTTTAAAAATCATACAAACCCCTTCTTCACTGACTGTCCTCCAGTTCCCATGCATGCTGTTTTCCATGCTCCCATAGCAAAAGAAGGAATTTCTTATAAAAGTTCAGTTTGTAACAAAAAACTTACTGTAATAAATAAAGGCAAATATTTGAATGAAGACATTTATGCTGTGCTTATGTGAAGTATAGTAGAAAAGAAGCCAATCATTTTCTATTCATTATTGTTTAAAATACCACCATGTCTGTGTAAACAGAGCCCTATTTATACAAACAATACAATAAAAGCACTCACATATGCTATAATTGCTGATAAAATTACGTGTTTCTGCTACAGAGTAGATTGGCTGAATGCACGTTGGAAATTACAGCACTTTTACTGCAGGTTAAAATGTGTTATTGAAAAGCTTATTTTATGTTTTATATATAAAATAGCAGAATTATAACAGCAGTACTAACTTTTAAGTACTATTAATGGCTAGTGCTCTGTTATTTCATTAAACAGAGATCTGGTTCTTCTAAAATAATCTCTCAAGCTGTTAGCATGGTTATTTTCTTTTTAAGGCAATGTGTTAGCAGTACTATATTGTATATTAGCCTGCACAAGAGCAGCTGTAACTCAAGAGTCACTTCTCCATTCCCCAGACAATAAGAACTTTATGACAAGAACTTTGCCTTATAGATATGTGAGTATAATGAATAAATAACACGTCCTTACCGGATAACAACATTATATTCTTTATTGTGCTTGGGCCCGCACTTACAAAACAGCCAAGAAATGTCAAACACTTAGATAAATCAGCTCTTACTGAATTTTAGTTCTCTGGAATCCCGCACACATTGATGAGAACAAGTCCTTTACTGCCACGAGATAAAATACAGCTCATCCCTGAGGCAGATGTTGCAGAAGCAATGTGCGGATGAGAAGATAAGACTGCAGAAGGTGTTAACCAGTGCCATGCTAATTGATTAGTTGCCTTTGCTGAGAAGAGATTGTCCCACAGACCCCCAGCCATCAGCTGCCTGCTGAGCTAGATGGAAATCAGTGGGATGAATTCAGTAGGGGATTATTTCAGGCATTTTGTTTAACAATGACGCCTTAAGTTCTAATGTATTCTAGAAGAAATTATGCTCCAAAGATGAATAAGCAATTGATTATTTTCACTGAAGTTATTTTAAGAAAAAGCTATCTCCCACTAAAATGGAAAATCCCGTCTTCCAGCATTGCAAGCTAATAACGATCTTGGACTTCCTTCAATCACACCTTAATAATAGCAGCAATAGCTTGTGGTGATTTTAAGAACTGGGTTTTCCAAGGCCAAATTCCTTGTAAGGCATTTCAGTTCCACAGCCTGGAATAAAAGCCCAAGTTTTTGGAAAAACACAGTACTGGAGGTTCTGCAAACACGATGGGCCTCTTGCTTCTCAAGAGAGCAAAGGTGCATCCAGGGGCCTTGTGTTAAAATACAAGCAAATGTAAATTTCTAAGTGAATATAGCAGTGATTCCTGTTAGATGTCTCTTCTGAGAATTTATTTTTCTTCTGTGAGATCTGGAAGTTAGACTAATAGATGACAGCATGTCCCCCTGCAAATGGCTCTCCAGTTGAGAGGCTGAAGACTATTGTGCCTTTTTCCCAACCTATTTCTAGAATGGTCCTTTTTGACTCACAGAAATCCGCAGCAATATATTTCCCAGGTATCACTTTAAACTAAATGGATCCACTATTTCTCTCCCTTTTAGAATTTTCTGAGACGGATGTCAGCAATAACCTCAGTGCCTCTCTGAATCTTGTTTGCTTTTTCTTTTTTTCCTCTCTAAATAAATCAAGGCGAAGTAATTTTTGAAGCTGTTCAGAACATCCAGATGTAGCCTAATAAAAGGGAGAAAAGGATGTGATCTTCAAGAATTTGCCATGGTTCTTTTAACCATAATGGTTACAAATATATTTCCATTTTGTACATCTACCTAGATGGTTCTTTGAACTTGAGATACCATGAGTGACCATGATGCGGAATCTGACCGTCGAAAAGCACAGAAGTTGCTTTCGTGAGCTGCTTAACACGTCCATTTTATTTTGTTAGGCTTGGAGACCAAAATGTTTCAGGAACTCTCCAAGCATGGAGATGGAGTCTGTCTTTGACTTTGTGTCATTACTAACATAAATTCCGTGACATCTTTTTGATGTTTTTGTCTCACTTAATACAACCCCACATTACGGAGTTCATCATAAATCCGTGTGACTGAAATTCTGTGTTCACTGCAATGCACACAAAGCTCTTTTTTCACCTTCAAAGTGTTGTTCTGGCATAAAAATCTGTGAACATGGACATGAAAATTTGCTGAATGTCTTTTTTTTTTTCCCCTAGCATAAAAACGAAATAGAATGAGAAATCATGACGTTTGAATTTATTTTTTTAATGATGATTCTTCAGATAATTAATTCATAAGTCATTTCTAGGCCCTAGAGGTTCCCATGACACATCAGAGCTGATGTTGTTAAGATAATGGAATTAAGTGGTATGTAGGTGGTACAGATTCTGAAATGCTGGCCCTGTGCATCCATAAAGCCTTCTGTGGGCTGCAGAATGATGGTGCTCCTAAATATATCTCCCCTTGTTTGCCTAGGTAAGCAAATAGATGCAAAACCAAAACATGCAGAGCTAATGAATTCTGAAAGAACTCCCTGCTCAAGACTAGCAAGGGATCACAGCAGGAACAAATGTTGACCTCTTGTCTTTAATAACAAAAGTTAGATTCTATCCTCAGAAATGCTTGTAAAGCTTTTCGTTTCAGCAGATAAATATTTATATCTGAAAGGAAGGATTTGACCCAAAATACAGTGGAGTACGTGGTTAGCATTGATCTGAGGCTTGTTTTCCACTGTCAGTCCATGGCTGAGGAATGGAAGGGTGCCCTTTGGAAGTGGTCAGGAAACTCTGATAGCCAGATGACTGCTGTTCTGAACATGACTGCAGGGGAGCTGGCGGGCACCTGCAGTCTGAACATCTGTGGAAGAGTGAGGGGATGAGGGGGTCGCTGTCACAGCTCAGTTGCAGCTGCAGTTGTGTCTGGCTAATGGGCAGACAGAGACACTGGTGGTTAATGCTTTCTTGGGGTGGCCTCGCAGGGGTCACCACTTTGGGTTCTTCCTGGCCCTTCCTTCAGAGGCAGGACAAAGGCTGAAAGCTGCTCCATGGAAAATGGTGTTGGCTGATCCTAACACATTTTTCAGCAACCAAACACATTTCTAGTGCTGAATGAACAAGGCTCAGATTCAAAGTCATGTCAAGACCCTCACAGCAACTATTTTGTTGTTGTCTGCTCATTAGCCTAAAACTTCGGCTCCTTCCCTTTGTCCCCTCCTCTCTGTTCTTTTGAAGACAAATGCTGTGAGGAACAGAAAAAGACCTTCAGAATGACAAAAGTAGTTGGAAAACTATAAAAAAAGAAAATCGCAGGCCACTATGAAGTTATCCTTGCACTGCACTGGGGTCTTTTGGCAGATAGACAGACTCAGAAGAAACAGTGACCACAGATTTTATTCGGCTACTTTTCAATTCTACATATTCAATTAAAAAAAGAAAAAGTTACAAAAGTGTACAATACCTTGTTCTCCATTCAGCCAGATTAACAGTGCCCAGTAGCACGGAAATTGAAAGCAATTACCTGATCTGGAAGTGGTGAACAATTTTATCATTTGGGGTCATAAAGTTTCCATGCCATGAAAGTGCATCAAATGTTTAATAGGATTAAATAAATATTTTTAATATCTGATGCTTCATGCATGTGTGAAAGAAACAATATACAGTGCCTTCCCAGGATATTTTTTCATGAAATATTTCTCAAAATCAACTCAACAGAACATGGATAAACTTGTACCTTCCACATGCAAACGTATTCTCACTTCCCATTTCCATTGCCTAGAGTGCATTTTTGCAATGGATTGTGATGTTTTTGTTTTTACTGATTATAATCTCTCCCTGGAGAAATACCAGCTTACCTAGATGCTCAATATTTCCCCAGATGCAGCATGAATGTGCTGCTGCAGACAAATTGCACACATATATCACAGGGCAAAAATGGACCTTCTCCCAAGATTGAATCCCCAGTCTTTAATTTAGGTGAGCGTTTGATCCAGAACTTGTCTTTGCAGCTGAAATAGAAGACCAGTAAAACAGTCTCCCAGGCTTTTGGAAGAGAGACAGAAATAATCTTATCTTTGTACAGTCCCTGCTGGTCTTTTTAGCAAGAATCTCCCAAGAATGCTCAGCTAGGACTTACTTCAAGGGAATGACGCCCTTTATCATCACACTGAAATGTAAAACATTTGTGAAGTGTGGTGATATTTTCATCAAGAATGTTATTGTAGGAAATTCTTTCATTAAGGAATTGTGAATTAGCTTGTTTTCCTTGCTCAGATGCTGAGGTTTCATTTATTTGAGCACAGCCTTTAAAGCAGCTGTTAAAAACAATACGACCACTCATCTAAAATAAAATAATTAAAAACTAAATCACTGCTGACACCAAAGTGTATTTAAAAGCAGCTGCAGTCAATAAGATGGTTGGATTTTAGTTCACAAAAATGAAAGGCATGCAGCCACATGGGACCAATAATGCTGTGTGATTTATTGTAGAAGAGTTGTGCAGAACAAAGCAGGAGAAATGTGGACCTGAAAGTACAAAAAGAAACTGTAAATGTTTAAAGCTTTTTGTAAGTTCTTGTGGAGCCATAGGAAGCAGTGATTAAGAGAAGTCTTTGAGAAGGGCTGATACAACTGAGACAGGCCAAGAAGAGAGAGGCATTCAGAGTAGTTTAGAGATCCCTGCCCCTGGAAAAGGTACCAAGAACTACATGTAAAACAGGTGAAAAATAAAAAAACCCTAATTACTTCAGAAGTCTGATCATATCTTATGAAGCGTTAAATTCAGATTCACCTGGTCATGCTTTTAGCAAGTAGTACCTTCTTCAAAAAGAGTCATAACTTTTGTATAATTTAGTTATTTCAGAACTAAACTAACATTATTCATGAACAATATCTGCCCTTTCAAATGTTCTTGCCTGTTGTATAGAGCAATTCTGACTCAGAAAATGAATAATTGATAAGGTGTAAGCCTGTGAGCAATTGGGAACTTTTCAGATTTTTTGAGTGAGAAAGAGATTTGCTTTCATTTCTAAAATGAGCAGAACATTTTGGAGAAATTTGAGCTGGGTGGTTCAGAGCATTAAACCATGGCTCAGTAGAAGCGGGTTTTGTTCCCAGAGTTTTCACAAATGTTTGTCTGACAGGAAGAAAGTCTACAGGAAGAGATAGTGCTTAAAATTTCAGGTATTTCTAGAGTTTGAACATCGACTGTGTTTAATTCATTAATCAGCTGGGTGGTGGGGGAGAAAAGACCATGTAAGACAGCAGGAACTGTTGATCAGCAGGGAGTACTGGATCTAAGTTCCCAGACTTCGAAAATATTTCGTAGATTTTCCTGACCATCAGAATAGATCTTACTGGAGACTGGATTTTCTTTTTTCCTGACTGTAGGATTTCTTTCTAGATCATATTCTATCTTCTCTTTTATTTCATTTGCATAGATCCTGTGAAATGTTACATCCTCTCTTTGGGTTTTGGCACAGCAAATAGCATTGTATGAAGTCTATTGGTGTGCAGAAAACTTTGTTTTGACATTATGACTGTCAAGACTGAATGGAGTGGCTAAAGGTCACTTGTTTTCTGACTGGGGTAGAGATGGATGAGGGTGAATTAAGAGTAAGAAAGGATTTTTTTTGAAGGTTGATTTTTTTTTTTCAAGCATAGATTGTAATGCAATGAATCAAAACCGGATGAGAGATAGCAGGTGTCCAGCTTTGTGGCTGCTATTGGGGGAAAGGAATTGTTCAAAATTTTCACCTCCCTTCCTTAAACAAGTGTCTTCATTTATCAGCCCATTATAGCCAAGTGCATACCAAAGGAGATCCATTTGTTCTTCAAAGCTGTGCCTGCTCAGGGTCTGGTTTAGAGTGTGCCTTTTAGGTTGCTTTAACAAGGGTTTTGGCTTTGTGAAAAGTGTGGTTTGAGCCGTAGATTATCCTTATCTGTTTGTTAGCTTACACAAAATTAATGTAGTTAATGTGTTTCTCAGACAGCTGGATCGTGCTCTCTGGATTAATCAATGTTTTAACCACAAATTCAGATTGATTGTGGGTGGTGCCATGTTTGCATGTAGCTGCTTTGGTTTTCAGAAAGTGGAGCAACAAGTCATTCAGTGTAGGAGAGAAAGTTTGGTGTCCCCACCGTCACTTGTGGATTACCTGGTGTCACTTCAGAGTTACTACATCAGAGCAGGGACAGTGCCACTGTCAGGCTTATTCTGGCAAGGCCTGTAGTGTCATCATGGTGCTGAGGTCAGTGCTGGAGCCTCGGCAGTCAGACAGACAATGCTGTCAGGGGGCTTGGAAAAAAAACTTTCTGAATTGTAAGTGTTTTATTTGGTCTGCTAACTTTTCTGTACTTTCTGTGCACGATGGTGCAAACAGGAGAGCTCTAGAGCTCCATTATTTAAAAGTATTTTAATATTCTTTGAGGCAAGGTGCCATGAAAATACAAAGTGCTATTAATTGGCTCATCAGACTTGAGGGAATGCAGCAGTAATTGTATATTTAATAGACTCTCACCATTTACTGTGGTGCAACAGCCCAGCAATTCTGTTGTGAACTTCCATCAGTTTATTTCAGTGTGCAACTGCAGTGTCAGGAGAAGGCAAGAAGGGAAAACCCTGTGAATTTTGGGTGTTTTTTCATTAGAAACATGAATGCTGAAAAGTTTCATTCTGATCAGCCACCTGATGAGGTGTTCTTAGAGTTACTCCAGTGGACAGAGTCCAAGCACTGGCTTGGCATTAAGATGTGGCATTTACCCTGCTTTGCTGTTCCAATTATCAACCACTTTGGAAATTTGCCCTTCAATAATGGGGCTGTTCTAATCTCTTCAGAGATCAATTAAAAGAAAACACCCTAATTTTATTTTAAGGGCTAGCAAAGGATTTTAATAAAGTGGCCTAATACCTGGAACTAGGACTTCAGTGGGGACCAGTCTGGCCTGGTGCTTTTGTACAAATAAAGTGGAGAATGATGGTGGTGTTCAGTGTTCTTCTGGAAATCCCCCAGCAGGAGCCTGGTATGAGAGTGGACTTGAGGGAGAGAAAATAAAAGCTGAAGGAAGATAAATATCTGTACATAGTATCCATGGTTTAAGAGAACTGAGCACAATTCTAATACTGTACAGTCCTGATCACAGAGTTACTAAAAAAGAGTTTATTAGAGACCTAAAGGAAAAAAAATGACATGATCACAACAGAAATATGCACTTTACTATGGGAGTGAGAACTGCCAGGGGTCTATTAAATATGCAATTACTCTGACTTTTTTTTGGGACTGAACAGGCCGTGGAATATTCAAAATGCCTGTTTCATGGCATAAGAATGCATTGTGTCATGATAACATGGCTAACAGCTAAGCTCTAAAATTTAAGCCTAACTTCAGCTTTAGAGATAAGCATACAAACAGGTCAGTGTACACACGATTTCAAAACAACCACATGGAATAACAAAGGAAGCACATCACAATAAGCATTTTTAGCAGTAGACTGAGGCAACAGCCTTAAGGTGTGTCCCTACCAGTCAGTGGTATTGCACAGCTAAAACCAAAATACTTATGTTTATCCTGACCTCGCTGTAGTGATTGTTGCTCACTAAATTCTTATCTTTGTCTGTTGTTAAACACATATTATTAGCAGATATTTAAAATACTTAGAATAGAGTCTCAACAAGGTAGAGGCCTTGTCAAGCCTCTGAAAGGGGGGAATGATGCCTTAGGTTTTAACTTTTATATTTTTCAAATCCTGTATTGCCGAGTGTGTAACTCTGAAGCTTCTTGTAGCTTGCTAGCTGCTCTCCTAGGCGGATAAACACACCAAAGCCTCTCCAAGCTTGCTATTCAAGGACACTCAGATTGTCCTAGGCCCAAAAGGCGTAAACTAGGGTCTCTAGAGAGGTGGAGAAATGGAAGAAATTACATCCTTAGCTAAAGTTTTAATTGGCGAATTTATGCTGATGTGCAAATGACCCAAACCTATAAAGGTGCGAAGAACTCGTGACTTGTCGTCCATCTTGGGGTCCATCTTGGATGTAGCCTTTGGCTTCCCAGGGTGCACCTTTGAAGGCCTTTCAAATAAATACCTGCCTTTATTCCCTTACTCCTGTCTACTCTCTGTTCCTAGGTAGCCACCCAAGGCATCATTAGAGTTAATGCTGTGAGTACAGTGCAATGTTGCAAATACCTTCTTTTAGAGTGCAAGCCCCTGTTCATGATCTTTAACTTAGGACTATTCTGATAATAACTACATGAGTGCTGCACTCAGCAATTTGATGTCCGTGGGCTTTTCCAGAGCGCTTTAGAGATGTTCCTTAAGACAAACACCTTTCTTCGTGTCTGGCTTATTAGAGAGACTACATCAACCATTTACATCTGGTTACTACAGGATGACACGTGGCATTGTGCCTACAGGGTTTAACTCTTCGTTTTCTCATCTGTTTATGCTTTTCTAAACAAGCAAATAGAAACCCAAACAGTACTTTCTACAGGGGAATTATTAGCTCTTCCCTAGTATGTTAATTATATCAAGTGCAGATGTCACTCTAGTCACTAGAGGGTTCAGAAAGGACTTCCTTGCAAACCCTCATTGGGACACGGGACAGGAGGGTTCCTTGTCAGAGAAAAACAAAAGCTCTCCACTCCTCTAAAAGCCAATCCTGCCTGCAGGATGGGCAGTGCAGTCAGTCTCCTTCTCTGTTCTCCTACAGTTTTTAATGCTGTGAGTATTACGTAATTCCTCTTTTAATGTTAATTCTACTCAGTGGCACATGTGAAGTGTAGTCATATTAACTGATCTAAAGATACTTGGAGCTCGTCAAGCAACAAGTACTGTGGGCACCAGGTAGGGAGGTAATGTTCTTACTTCCCACACTGTTCTGGGGGAACAGTTCGTGCTAAATAGCTTACAAAAACAAGCGAACAAACCAACAAACACCCAAAACCCAAACAAACCCACAACAAAATACCATTTCCCTGCTGTTTAACTGCTGGAAAGCAAGAGTGAACCCTCACAGATGGATGACAACATCACCTACGCTCAGACCACTGAAATTTCTAAGAAGTAGCAAGGAAATATTCAGGGTCATTCTCAGTTTCTGGATTTTCCCCCGTTGTGGATGCGGAGGTGCACTTCTTGCAAGAGAGAAGCAACAGTATCAACAAGGTTCAAGGATAAATTGCTGCAGTGGTTTAACAAGGTCCACCTGAGTATTTACTGCACCAAGGATGGGGCAAGACAAAACTGTCAGGGAGAGACTCCCACTGAGCCACAGGGTTCAGAAAGGACTTCCTTGCAAACCCTCATTGGGACACGGGACAGGAGGGTTCCTTGTCAGAGAAAAACAAAAGCTCTCCACTCCTCTAAAAGCCAATCCTGCCTGCAGGATGGGCAGTGCAGTCAGTCTCCTTCTCTGTCTGTCTGCCCTCACTTGCAGAGGTGCAGAAGCAAAGCTGAGGCAAAATTAAAGTCCACAAGACGGATCAAGGCTGTCAGACTGGAGCTGCTCTCTGTGTGCAGAGATAGCCTTGGAGTCACACAGTGCAGACTGAGCTGCTTTTCAAGGGGAAAGGACCGGAAAGGAAAGGAGGTGGTAAAGGCAGCCCCTGATGGGAAAAACGGCAACATCTCCACTTCCTGGAGAAATCTCTGACATTCCCCTTAAAACCCTGCTCTCTTAAGTCCTGGCGGAGATTGAGATGACTTTATCCTCAATCCCAGCCACAGGTGTTTTGGTCATTAAACTCTGAGGCAGGTTAATGTCAAAGCACAAACCATGAGGCTGTACTGTGTCAGAGGAAGGGCCCACATGGCAGCGTCCTGTCACAGCCCTGCTGGACGTGTTGGGGGTGGGAAGGGAAGTCAAGTTGATTTCCCTAAAGGAATACTGCTTTCCAGATTACAGAAAATATAATTCATGGTAAGATCCTCAGTTCCATAATTTGTTAAAAAGCTTTATTTCTGGTCGGGTTTTTTGGTGAGTTTGATTTGGGGGGTTTTTCAGAAGAAATGGTGAAGGGTGGCTAAGACACGTTATCTTTACTGTAGGGAAATTAAGCTGTTGTGATTGCCTCTGTACAGCAGCTAAAGCACATTTAGAACATTTTATTGTGCATTCTGAATGGAAAAAAAACCCTGCATTGATTTGTCGAAGTGCTATCAAGGGTCAGGAAAGCTCACCTCCTGAGCTAATTTGCTGGTCTTATTTAAAACCCCTTGCTATTATCCAAATAATTATTTCTCCTCTGTTCAAGCTCCTGCATTTGGCTAATGTGTGGGCAAAGCATCAGGAAGAATAATTGTGACGCCTGGAGTCTCAGTGCCAGCATTTACCAGATGACAGAATTGTTCTGTGCCCCCATTCCCTGGGCTGTTTCTCAGCGCAGGCCCAGCCTTCTCCTGAGGTTTCCTGCTGATATTTAAGCAGTTGAGACTCACTTATTCCAAGCATGCCCAAGAGCCTGTCTCAATGCTTTCATCCCTGACTGTTTTGAAACTATTTCAAGGACCCGGAGCAAAAAATGCTGTAGTTATCTGAATATGAATCTGAGGAGTGAACCTAGTGATTTAAACCAGTTTTATCATTATCTCCAGTGAACGCAGGCTTTGTCTTGCCACTCAGTTGCATACAGCTGCTTTACTGCACACAGAATCTGTTGGATTGTTGTCTGGGGTTTTTCTCCCCATTTCTTTTCTGGTGTCCAGCCTTTTGAGAGTTTAAAATAGCAGTAGCTTTATAGAGCTTAGGTTCAAAGGCTAGGTTAGTCTAAAGGATCGATGGAATTGGGAAATTTAAGACAGGAGGAGGTCAAAAGAGTGTGTGTTGGATAAAGCTATTAAGCAGAGGGTGGGAGTTGCACCACTTAAGGTCAGCTTCAAAATCTAGTTTGATCCCCTACTTTAAAAAGTAGCCATTGTGAACTGTGGTAAAAAGATTTTTCCCTTGGGTTTGGCAAAGTAATTTAGGATCCCAAAATCATTCTGTAGTCCTAGAGACGGCAAAGCATTTGATGTAGAATGAAGCATAATGTGCAGTAGAAAATCAACATGCAATCAAGAAGTGGATTCCTGAGGGAGAATTTTTTCTAAGGAATCTGCTCAGGCAGAGAAAATGAGAGCTCAGGTCTTCAGAGCATACCTAGGGCTCGTTAACACACACTGCTAAGCTTTACACTATGCAAAACATGAATTATTGCTTTATTGGGAACACCCCAGATTATGTAACTGCACCTTCATGGAAATAAACCATCTGATTTTCAATGTTGCCATTAGCAACAGCTCTGTTATCAACTTCAGCCTACATTCACCTCCTGAAACCTCCACCTCAGTGAAAGGAAGCCCTGTGGGACAGGTAATGAAGGAGGTTGTTAATGCAAAGTGAATCAGTGTTTTTGGGATACATACTCAGATTAACAATGCACACACTTCTTTTTCCATCCCATCCTAGTAATTTTTTTTAAAGTCAGGAATTAGAATTCCTGTAATGCTCCTAGAAAGCTTATTTTAAAACCCACAATGTCAGGTAACATCTGTGCAATCACCGTGCTGAAATGGTGAAGCTTTAACACATATTTCTGTATTTTCTGGGAAATGTGGACAATACCCACATTTGGGGAAAATTCTTAGCCTAATTATCTGGCAGAGAGGTTTTTCTTTTTAAGACTGAATACAAAATTGCTAAGTATCCAATTCAGGAAAGCTTTCCTGTACAGCACAGCACTTAAACTGGGACTCTCTGAGGTGCTGGGTTATTTGCTCTCCTGAAGCAGGGATGTTTTCAGGCAATAACAATTCAGAAATGGATTTAAATGCCCAGCTTTCCTTCTGTTTTTATTCAGTTTCACCCCAGCAGTATTTCTTTATCTATCTCAAGCCCAAAATTGTGTTTAGTAATTGATTGGTTATTATTAAAAGCCTGGAAATTCCCTCAGAGTTTCATAATTGGTGAACTGAAAAACTCAGATTTTGTATTCCCTGAAATGACATTACCTATTTTTCAAAGGAAATAAATAAAACTTTTTAATTAAAGAAATGGCTGCTTCTACAGAGGAATATTGAATTTGTAGGTACTATGATCAAATAATGAATTCCATTCAGGCACGTTTATATATCTTATACTATATGTGGCTTTCTCAGCTGCCACAAAATTGCTGTCATAAACATAGAGAAGTCAAAGTAAAATGGGCAAACACAATCCTGGTATAATTCCACTGTCTGAAATACATTTTTGCTGTTGTTTATGATAATTCCAAACCTGTGCTACTGGCTTTAAGTATAATCTGCCTGAATCTAACTCACTCATAGATTTAAACACAATTTAGTTGTCATCAAATGATAAAAATAAGTCTTTGTCTTTAATTATGGGCTTTTTTCCCTCTCAAATGAAGCAATTTGTGACTAAAAGCTTAACCTTTTCAAAAGCGCTCTTTTTGAAGAACTGGAAAAAACCAGCTTTGGTACATACTTTCCTAAAAACATCTCTGCATGTTGAACTGCATCTTAGCACTTCTTTTATCACAGAAATACTTTGTTATCACAGAAAAGACAACTATTTCCTTCTTCTTTTAAGGTTTTTACAAATTTCAGTAATGTGCCAACATCAGTGTCCCTTTTCATTCAAATGCATCTGCAAAACTGAGGCAGGCAGGATTCCTACAGATTTTATCAACAGGAGAAAATATGCCATACTTTGAGTACTATACCATGGAAGTCCATAATTTGTTGAGCATTAATTAACCAGGTATTTTGCATTGGATAATACTTTAAAGGCAAGATTGGGTTTTTATTTGTCTCTGTGATTTCTGTGCGTCTGCACACAATGGAGGTGGAATGAGGACAATTTACAGCAATCACAGACGGCAGATCAGATTTTAAGAGCACCCAACTATCCCTCCAAAGCACTACATCATTCTAATTTTTATTGCATTTGGTTCCCCACAGAAATGTGCAATACACTTTTTCATGCTCATTTTATCTCCTTCTCCTTTAATAACAAATTATTTTTGAGGGGAAGGATGATCCTGCAGGGGAAGATGCTATCTTAGAACTCAGATATGTAGGTTTGTTTCCAGAAGACATTCAATTCATCATCTGGGAACTGAAGATAATGTTGCTTTTTCTACTTTTTAAGAGTCTTGTGAAAATGAATCCACTGTGGATAGAAATGCATTCAGATAGTGTGAGGAGTGTTGTGGAAGGAATTAAATGTTCTCTGTTCTAAAACAATGGAATGAAGGCCAAGCAGCAGCAGTCAGAAATGAGTGAAGCTAAGCTCTGGCCCAAACCAGGTGTTTTTCATTCCCACAGTTCATTGACTCTGACTCTTATTTTGATGTCAGATAACACAGTAATTTGCTTAGCTGAACCGAATCATATCACTATTACAAAGTGCTAAGCGAACTGCACAGTAATAATTTCTAATGTTATTTGGCACACCTAAAATAAAAATAGTAATAA
Organism: Rhagologus leucostigma; assembly: GCA_013397725.1. Classification (NCBI taxonomy): domain Eukaryota; kingdom Metazoa; phylum Chordata; class Aves; order Passeriformes; genus Rhagologus; species Rhagologus leucostigma. The sequence goes on from VZTD01003963.1 coordinate 683,449, forward strand.
AACTTTTAAAAATAGCTTGGAAATAGTACGGGATAGATGCTAATCATCTTGGTTGCCAAAAAGTAGCAGGAACACATGGAATAACTTACATGGCTTTCTAGATCCTACTAATCTCTCTTTTATTCCAAAGGTATTCAGATGATACTTAAAACTTTTGCTAAAAGCTTTCATTACTTTTTAATGGATGTTAGCCTTCAAACATGTTGTTTTAAGTCCTCTTGGTTGAGAAAGACTTCGAATCAAATTCTATCTTTAATTCTGCCTTTTTGAGCGATGTCCCACTTTCTGTTCTTGAAGTGAGGAAATGTTTTTAATCTTTTGTAGGTGCACAGTGAAAGGTTTTAACTTAGCAGTGCTTCTATACCACAGGGTTCTGTGTGTTGTCATTTAATTACTTTATTCTGCATGAGCATTCATTTGTACATTGCAGGAACAAATGGATGTAAAGCAAAGGATTAATTTTTACCAACTTCAGAGTATCAGTAAGGCTGTCAGTATCTGAATGACATTACCAGCCTTTTAAAATCATGCTATTAGGACTTTCTGAAGAACAGTACTTCCATAGGGAACAGCTATTCGGTCAAACACTCACCCCCAGGTTTAACACCAGTGTAGAAAGTGGATGAGGAGAAAAGGAGAGTTGTTTGCTATTTTTTGCGTGTTTTAATTTAGGCCACAATCCAAATTAAACTGAAGTTAATCTAGAAACCACTTTGGCTTCACTGGAGCAAGTTTTAAGCATGTAGAGAAGGAGCCATTCTACTTCAAATGGAAGCCGGAATCCTATAATTGTACTAATAACTGAAATTGGACAAGAAGCTTCAGAAGAAAGATTTTATACCAAGTTCTGTCAGTGATTGTGTCTAACCACACTTGAGGGATTTTCATCAGCTCCAGGCAGGAGCACTGGTGCCCTTCCCCTTAACTTCTTCTGACAGTGCAGCATTTTGACACTCCATCATTTTGCAAACCATCTCCTTTTCTTTGCCAAAATGTAAGAGTTTCATTACTTGTGAATCATTGCTTCCAAGACAAATACAAAACTGATGACAAGACAGCTTGCAACATACCACAGCGAAACATCCTGGTTCTCTTTTCCATATTTTGATGGAAATTTGAGATTTTGTTTACTGAAAGTATTTTAATTAAAGCAAAACTTTGGGGATATGAAGAGAACAGTAAAATAGGTACAAATGTAGGACAGCCAACACTAAGAAAATGTTAACAAAATTATACTTTTATTATTGAAAAAAATGTGGTGTTTTTTTCTCTGCTGTAAAGTCTGTGCAGTCAGGTTATTCAAGGCAGTTGGGTTACATCAGCTGGTTATTTATTATTAATTTGTGGGTTTCTCTTCAGGCATTTCATATCCTCTCAGCTTCTACCATCTGCCAATAATTATGGCTAATGAGATTGGCCAGCAAATCCGAGCACAGTATCTTTTCCATAGATTGCTCTCTATCCATGGATTGATCACAAGGCTGTGAATTCCTGGATAACATCGGTTTCCGTGGGCTGTTTAAATTTATCATGGTTATCCTCAAAAAGATGGAGGTCAGCTGGAGAGTCTGGAGGCAGAGGAAGGTCACTGCTTTCTGGAGGAACTCCCCAGCCTGATGATCCTGCAAGGAGGCTGGGGAGATGCAGGACAGTGGCAACATGTGTGGCAAGTGGGGCTGGGATCCCCAAGCTTGGCAGCCAGACCTCACTAGAAACACTGGAAATGTGCATGATAGAGACACCTGCATAATTAGAATATCAGTCTGGAATAGTAATGACTTAACTCAAGTTGTATCTTAACCCTATGTAATTGTCAAAGAGCTGTAGGTATCAAAAATGTGTATTTTAATTCCAGGCTCCACAGAACGCTGGATTCTGCTTTTTTTTTTTTTTTTTTAAATTTTGATTCAGGAGGTGTCCATGAATTCAGTGTTTGCATCTGAATTTTCACCCCTCTTAAAATTTCAGGGATGTCTGAATGCACCATACACTGTTCCTTATTTCCTTCCCTCTGCACTTACTGCTGAGCTATTAGTCATTGCTCATCTACTCTTGGTGTGCATTTTTAATTCAAACAGCACGTGCTGAAATGCTTTCAGACATGACTGATTTTGATACTAGTGATGTAATTACTGCCTGCTATTAGATAATCAGTGTATTACTTTAATAAAGGTAACCATCTATGCTCATGACAGACTTTTGTTGGGATGTAAAATGCAGTTAATAATTTTGACCGCAAATCTCTTCTCAAGGCAAGTAAATGAAGATATACCTGGCTGGAAAGCTTTAGGATATTGAAACAAGGAAAATTAAAAATTAAGGGAAATTCTGTTGTCAGAGACAGACAATGCCTTTTAACTTCAAACCTTTAATTTCATTCATTTAATCAGTTTCTTTTCGAACCACTTTGAGAGCAAAACTGTCTCTTCTATTTTTGAAAGCATGGAGGTGAGAAGAAGGCTGCCCTAGATGAACCTGGATGTGATGAATCTCTCCTGCATGGATCGGGCAGGCTGGGAGAGAGTGTTGGGCTGGTGCTGCTCACCCAGGGTGTGCCTGACCCCAAGGATCTGCTGGCATGGCCCTGCTGCCTGCTGTTTGATTGCTCTGTGTCATCACAAAATTCCCTTTTTTCTAACTATATCAGTTGTGTGGGAGCTTGGTAAAATATCTTTATACTTACGTGCCTCTGTAGAGTCAGATTTTCAGCTGTCTTAGCTCAGGACACTTCATGTAGAATAGGATTTTTCCAGACATCTGGATTTATAAAAGTGATTTCCAAAAAGTGGCTTTTCCAGCCACTCAGGCTGAGGGAGGGGTCATGTCTCGTGTGTGTTCCTGAGACTGAAAGCCTCATGTGTCACAGAGAGGGCCCATCGGCTCTGTAATGCCCTTGCTTTGGTAAAAAGAGGGAGTCAGAAAATATTGAGCGTGGTAGAAACAACCAGTGAAATCTGTTTTTTTTGAACTGGGGTGTGTATGGACTAGGGCTGGTCTGGGGTGTCAGAACTATTGCTATCAAGCAAGAAATGGCAAGAAAAGCAAGAAATGTTATCACTAAACTGAAGGGTCAGCTCTGCTGGAAGTGCCAATTACTGGTAATATATGAAGTGGGTTTCTTGGGCTAATTGGGAAATATTTTTAAAAGACAGTAGAAATCATGGGAGTGAATTGTGAGCTTTGTGTCCCTCCAGGTGAATTACCGGTGTGGATTCCTAAGGGAGATGGGGAAAATGCTTCTAAAGAAGTGTGATAGATGTCTTTTGGGCATCAGAGCCTTGTTAATGGTCTCCTGCCTTCGTCCTGAGTTTATCGTAGCAATATAAAGTTTAAAAGTGCTGATGCAAGTATTACAACAGGCTTTAGGAAATGATCTCTGTGCAGTGCTTTGTGGCACTGTGGGCTTCCACAGACGGCTGCTACATTTCACCCTGGAGTTTTCACATGCATAAAGGGAGAGCAAGGAGAACGTGCTGCCAATGCAGTGCATCCACCTTGGAGCCTCTACACCCTTCCGTACATCCTTCCATGTGTAAGGATAATAAATAACATATCATACATGCTCGCAGGGCGTGCTAGGTTGCCTGATACAGTTTTTATCTGTAGATCTGTAATGTATTAAGAGCAATTTTTCTGCCCTTGCTTTGTATCAACCTGGTGAATTCCTAGTGGAAGCCTTCCCTCAGCTCATGATGCAAAACTACCAAACTGCAAACTGCTGCTGGTGTTTAAAGCTCGTAGTCACAGTTTGATCTAGTGCCTTGTACTTTTTCTGCTGCAAAACATATTGCTCTCATTGTAAAAATGTCCTTTGTCTCTTTCACAGAGCGATGAGGTTTTAACAGTCATCAAGGCCAAAGCACAATGGCCGGCCTGGCAACCTCTAAATGTGTAAGTAGGGAACTGTCTGTCTCAAGAGCTCTGTGTTGGGTGTTGGCTAATGGGCTGCTCTAACCATTCACTCCGGTAAAGAAACAAACAAAAAATTTGTCAATAGATAAGTTTTTCAACTTTTTTTTGTGTGTTTGTGGTGGTGGGTGTTTGTTTGGTTCATTGTTTTGCTTCTTGGTTTTTTTCCAACATCTGCTTCTCTCTTTCTTTGCTTTTTAGCATGTCTTCATTTTTTACATGCTTCGGTTGGCTAACTGTGGCAGCAGGACTACCCCATGGAGTTTGTGCCTCGCACACATAAACAATGGTGTTTATTCAATGCTTTCTCAAATATATTATACTGTTCTGCATGTAGTAGCAGCATTTTTTGGCATCCTGTCTCACACTCTGCACAATGCACTGATACAGCAAACACTCATCCACCAACAAAAAACTCTCAAAGGACTAATTCTCTAGAGTGCCAGCCTGAAACACTCCATGATGGCCTCATGATCCTGCTGGTGCTGTAACATAACCATGGCTGTTTCACCAATGAGGCAGAAATTTGCTTCCCAGGATCCTGACTCTGGGCTCTCCAGCAGTCAGCAGAAAAGAGGAGAAAACTCCTCCTTTAGGATGCTCTTGAATTTCCTGGTGGCCTTTCAGGGGAGGTGGGGGAGGTGTTGGGGTAGGGGTGGTGGTTCCTGGATAACTTATCTGCACTTGGCCCAAAGTTCATACTCATTATCCAAGCCCAAATGAGTGAGACCTACAAGAAGTGACTAAAGATGACAACCCAGTAGAAGGGGTCACCCTATTAGATGGCAGTAAATTAAGTCCTTGGAGAAGCAGGGCGATTAGTTTACTGCAAGGTTGTACAGAACAGATAGTCCTGTTTCCTGGAAGCACTTAGTGAAACCCTGTGTCTGATTTTGTCATCTGTATTTCAGAAAGTATGTGAAAACTTGAAGGTTAGTTAAAAAAAACCCCAACAAACCTGCAAAAGAATTCAGTTTTCAGAAAACATCCCCTACCCTAAAGGGGCTTAGAAACTCTTAAGCAGCTTAGGACTTAAACTATTCACTTTATCCCTTTCCCCTATGGAAAAAAAAAAAAAAGGTTAGGGGGTGAACTCAGCTTAAATAGTGAAAAGATTTCTGATAGCTGATCCCTCTTTAATCTAGAAAAAAATAAGCTCGACAAACAAACGAAAAAAGAAAGCCAACACCAAAATATCAAAGTATGAAATCCCTCCTAGCATGGAAGATAAGGAAATTCATGAAAAGGAAGTGGTTTGGGAAAAGACTTTACCACCATGACTAACCTTGAGAGCAGCTTACCTGAGCATAAGATGGATTTTCCATCACTGGAATATATTTCAGCCCTGACACAGAGTTGTAGGCTCTGCACAGGAGCTGCAAGTTAGGTTTTTTTGGCCTTTGTAATGCAGGAGGTGACAGTAATGGCATTCCTTATTTATGGTCTTATCATGGAAATTTCCAGGATTTGGATTTGGTAGTGTTTGCCATTTAGTAGCTGTGGATAGCACTTTTTTCCTTGCTGCCTTCTTTCCATTCACTCCAAATTAAGACTTTAAAATTGAAACTTTTTCACTGCTGTGCTCTGAGGAGTTCTCGATCTGAAGCAAGCCATTTATTTTTTCACCCCGATTCCAGTCACTTTCCCAAAGCAACACTTCTGTCTGATGTTTCTGTTATCAAAGTGAACAACAACACCTGGAAGTGGCTGCTGTGGGTGCTTGGGAGGCTTTGGCATTGACAGCAGAGCAGGTTTGTGCTTTGTTCACAGAAAGATGGAGAGAGAATCTCCTGCTCCAAAGTCTCTATACCTCATCTTGAATATATTACATCACAAAAATTACTGCTAATTGAAGTGTGTTGCCCCAATCACAATTCCTAATTTCATACAGCCCTGAGAAACTTCTCAAAAATATGACTGTGAACAACTTCAGATGCTTTCTAAGACATATTCTTTCACAGACATGCCTGCAAATGTTTTTGCAACATCTTCCATATGTTTTTCCAGTCAATTCTTACCTTTTCTAGATGGAAGTTCTCACCTTTCAGTAACATCAAAAAGAATAAATCTCAGTGTTTTTGCTTTCAGATGCTCTGCAGGGGTTCCCCTAACCCTTCACTTTACAGGTAGTGTTTGATTTTTGGCTTTTTAAACAATATTTTTCTTATCATATTTTTGGCATGGTGTCCTGCTTTTTGATTCCACTTAAAAATGTGATCTAAGCTTCACAAGAAGACAAAATTTTCAATATCCTTTGTGTGGTTAATTTCCCATTTTCTATAATGGATTGTCCTTCTTGGAATTTAGATTAGAGCTGTGCAAGTATTGGATAATGACTCCTCAGTATAAACATTTTGTCTATCATTATGCATAGCACAATGTCTTACTAATCAAGAATCGACTAAAAGTCATGAATATTCTTTTTTTTGCGTAATCCTTGGTTACAGCTGTAATGGATGATCGGGTGTGATAGTAGCGCCAAAGTGGCATTACAATGTGCCATAATAAGCACAGCATAAAAACCCTCCCGAGTGTGCTTCACAACAATTATAAAATGCATGATACTAATTATTTGTGGAGGTGTGAAGTGTCAAAAGTTGGAAAATTCAGCCTGCTCTCACGTCAGATTTTACCTCACGATTCCAGCCTGCCTCTGGAGCTGCTGGCTCTTGTCCCAGCTCCCCCAAACAGCGAGGGACACTGCAGCACCTCCTCTCCTTACGGAGGACGACAGTTCTTGCTGCATCTTGAGTAGTTGGTGCTGAGCCCCGGTGTTTCCACTCTGGTCACCCCCAATTACGTGTGAGGATGATCTTGGCTGGGCACCTCTCAGGGATTCATCACGGAGCTAAATGGCCTCTCCTGTTCCCAGTCAGGGAGGCTGTGACTCCCGAGGCCAGTCACACCTCATTAGGAAAAGGTTCGAGCTCTGTAGATACTGAGGGCATGAAGTGAGTAAGTCTGCGTCTAAACCTGACCAGGGTGTCAAAAGTCTTTGGTTCATGACCCCAGAGATAAGGAGGGAAATATAATTGGAGCTTTTCTTCTGCTAATGGAGAAGAAGTGCAGATCCAAGTGGGCATGAAGTGTCTCCCCAGGGAGAGTTATTTAGCTTCAGATATGAGTTCAGATACAAGAAATTACAGTAGGGGCTGAGACAAGCTGTCAGCCCTAAGCAGGGAAGGATACAGTGATGGCAAGTAATTCTCTGAAATGCTTTCTGTTAATTACAATTTAGTATATTGTCATGTCCCAGTGCGATATAATGTGGAAACAACATCCTGCCAAACTTTCCTGTCTGTTTTTTATCGATCTCCTCCTCAGTTCCTATATGGGCCCGCTCTTTGTCACTGTTTTCCATTTTTATTTTTCTTCCTATCGCTCGTCATCATTATCCTTAATTCAGTTTCTTAAGTCAGGGCACCAGTGCAGAAAACTCTCCTGAGTTTTTCCATGTAGGAGACAACTTTGGGTGATATTTATTAACCGGTTTTATGGTTGCCTAACTGAAAGACCATCACTGGTAGCCTGAGAAGGATGAGTGCCAGAGCAAGTAATACAACATTTTGCTGTTGCTTATATTTGAATTACCAAGTCGTGTGTCTGAAATTCTGACTTTAAAGCACTCGCAGGGAGTACATTCTTCCTTGAGCACACTGGTATCAGTCTACAGCATGCTGTCAAATCAAAGTAGTTTTTCTTATCTTTCTTGTATAAACAAGTGCACAGCTCATTGCTCCCTTCCTCACAGCCACGTTTCAGGCAGAGTCAAATTTTATTTTCATACCCAGCTGCAAATCATTGGCCTTTGGCAGTATGGAGGATAAAATACATCAAAACCAGATAGTACCACTGGTACCCAAATCTGCATATCTGGCACCTGTAAAATAAACAAGCCATGACAGGAAAATTTGGGATAAGGAAGGCAAGACTTTTAAAGTTAATATGCATCAAATTCACCGGGAGCTAGTACCTTTTTAAATTTTGCCTTCAATTCCCTCTCCCAAAATACATGCCATCTTCTTTTTTTTTTTTGGCTCTACTTGTTATTCCTTTATTCCTTTTATTTCAAATCTGGACATCACTATTGAGACACAAAAGGAGAAGTATTTGAATTGTAATTCTTGTGTCTCATCACTCTTTTGTATTCCCTGTAAACCAGGGAAGCACGTAGAGGGCAGTGCAACACTGTGGAATCTGAAATTCCGTGTACATGTACAGCCTACCACTGATAAATACAAACATGGATCCCATGCAGAATGGAAATTATTGTCCAGTATGTAAATTTAAAGTTTAGTAGGTCAACCTACAGAAAATATATTTCAATGCAAAAATTCAAGGTATTTAATGTTGGTAAACATCATGGTGAGATTACCTGACATCTAAAAAGGTTAGCTTTTTCTGAAGTACACACAAGAATTTTCTTACTTCTCCCTCATTTTAATTTTTTTTCCTTTGACGCACAAACTCTTTCTTTACAACCTTTTTACTTTTCCATTACCTTTGCATTCTTAGTTACAACCGATGCGCCCTGAAGTGAGGTGTTTTTCTTTACTGTAATTCTGAACTATCTGAAGTTTAGAAAATTCTCCTTTCCTTCCTTATTGTCTCTCTTGTTTCCATTTCACCTCTCCGTGCTGTTTGTGTGAGTAGCCATGGTCCTGTGGCTTCCCAGTGCCTTGGGGCTGTGCCCAGATTTACTCTTTTTCTCCCCCATTTAAGCAGCTATTTTCCATTTATTTTAGGATTACCTGAGAACGCTCCAGTAAGCACTTGTGAAGCTTAGCAGAAAAGGACTCCTATTCCTTTATAATTCCCGTGGATGGAAGTATTTAGTCCAAAGTTTATAAGTTAGTATGGCTTCCCTCATCATCCCCTAAAATTATCCCATCAATCTCTTTCCATTTCAAGTTTTGCATACCTGTGATATCTTTTCTCTGACTACAAAGATGTTAGGGCTGTTTCTCCTGGCTTGCATGGAGGATATCAGAAAATGGGGCAGTGTATTCCCAAATATGGGTTTTCAGCATTGTTTAGATAATGTGACTTAAACTGTTCCAGAAATCAGAGAGTATCTATAGAAAGTTGATGGAAAAAAAAACTATTCTGATCCAAAATAAGTCTGAGTTGACAGATCATACAAGCTGGAAGGAAAAATGCTGACATGCTCAGTTGCATTTTCCTTCCTTCATTCTTGAATAAAACCTCTTTCAATCTTCCAGAATTCTTCTGTCACAATTTGACAAAAAATGTTCAGCGTACGTTTTGATCCTGCAGTGGATTTGCTCTGATCAATAAGTTTCCATTACAGCATTTGGGAATTGAAAGCCAGGCCACAGATGTGTCAGTTTGAGGATTCTGTGTTGGTTTTCTTCTGGTTTTATTTTTATTTTACATAAATTTTTAACTTTTGCTCTTTTTTTTTCTTACTTTACTGCAATCTGCTACTGTTCCTGTGCCCATAAAACTTTTCTTCCTTAAAACAGCCTCCACATTTAGGTTACTGAATGATGTGATGTCATTAGATGTTGTTAGATAGAGAATGTCCTGAGTCAGATTTGGAGCTCCTTACTCTCGTCTGAAATGTAAGAAAATAACTCCATCTCCTCGTCTTATTCTTCATTGTTAAACAGCTCCATTTATTGTGGCCGTAAACACCTAATTCACAGTCCTTCAGTTCCTGAGGTGTTTACATACTTAAATAGTTATGAGTGACGTTACTATACCCATAAAAATACAACCAAAACGCCCATGTTTTCATAAGGATGAGGGGACCTGTCTTAGGCAACAGATTGCAACTAAACCATATTAAAACTTCCATAATCTAGTTGTCTCTCTGCCTGTTTAATCAGTAAAGGCCCGATCTTCAAGTATAACATTTTAAGTCAGCCACACAGGCATATGCTCAGCAAAATAAAGGTTATCACCCCACGGGCTGGGACTGTCTGGGTTTGATTCTGCTTTCCCCTGATGAGATTTGAATGCTGATGCCTCTCTCTGAATGTAAAATTCAAAGCAGCAACCACTATCACACAGCACATTCTTCCAGCTCAAGCCTTGCTGTTTTGCACGGAATAATTGAATAATTATTAGCCAGAGAAGGAAAGTGATCACTAGGATTTTCCCCTTAAGAAAAGGGAGGAGAGACAGCAGAATTTTCTGAAGGGAATTAATCTCTAAAATGTTTGGCAGTGAGGTAACAACTTTGTAAGTTGGGGGAGGGGGGTATGTGTGGAATGGGTACAGATCAGATGTATGTTCTCATTAATTAGCAAATTAATTAATTAATAATCAATGGCTTTTTCCCTTCCCTGGCTGCCTGGGAAGAGAGACTGTTCCTGGAGAACAGAAATGTCTTGCTCTATTTCCAGGTTTTTAGCTCCTTTTGTGTTTTTTTTTTAACACCTTTACAGTACTTAAAACAGAATGTATGAATTAGGTAAATTTGAAAAGAAAACACTTAGATTTGTCTCCTTTTTTTGACCGTTATTTACTGAATTCAATTTAAAACCCACAAAGCTGCTGTTCAACCAAAGATGCACTTTTGAAGTAAACTATAATTTACTTACATCTAGTTGAAATTGATTTTCTATTACTTGCTTCATTTCTCTGCACTGGAAACAGGAGAAAATTACAACATTTGCATTAAATTCAAAATAAACAAAATAGTTCTTTAGAATCAAGGTTTCAAGTAGACATTTCTTTTTGTGATGCCCTATAAAATAAATATGTTGTTTGAGGAATCTTTTTTAAGATTTTTAGAAAATCTAACAGAATTAATCTTATTTTTCAGGATTTATGTAATTGATCTGTATACCTATCTGGAGAATTTGAGTAATTAATTTACCAATTCAACTATGTGAATTATCTATTTCTCTCTAAGATGCATATGTGGATAAAATACGTGCACATAAGCCACAACAAAAGCTGGCACTTTTCTTTAATAAGACCTATATTAAAAAAAGACTGTAATCAAAATCAGTATCTTGTTGTGCTACCTACATTTGGAGTGATTTCTGTCGGAGAGATTAATGTGGATACTCTTGGAGAAAAACGAAACAGATGTACAGAGTGGATTTGTGGCCTTGATCAGTGATTTTACTGGAGGAATAAAAAAGGTTTTTCTATCTCCCTGTTTAATTGTTGCCTCAGATTTTGGTAAAACCAAGCTGCTTATTCCCTTGTATCATGTTTTAACTTTGAGACAGTCCACTGCAGTTGTTTATTATAAATGCCAAGGTTCAAATAATTGTGCAGTCTACGCCAGTTACATTTTTTAAGGCGTGTCAGATAGTGCTGCTATGTGCTGAAATCACACAACAGCAGCCCAGGTCTGAGCCAACTGAGCCCTGCAGAACAAAAAGAGCAGAGAAGGTGCCCGTGTGCAGCCTCAGACAAGGTTTGTCCCCAGCACGTGCTCGGAGTCCCCAGCACAGACTCACACCAACAACTCTGCTGCCAAATCTTGCCTCAGCTGCTGCTCGAGTGCACCAAAATGAAACCACCTTTACTGCCTACATGTACCTTAGATGACCTTCCCACAGAGCTGCGTTCAGCTTCTGTAGGGAGTGCTACACCTTTTGTAGGGTCAGAAAGTGTTTGTTCAGAGCCTGTAGTGTTTGTTTAGGTGTTTAGGAAATCCACACATCCCTAGAGAGGGTCCATCTAGTTGTGTCAGTAGGACATGAACACACCCAGGGATGCTCTGGGCCAGCTCCTGTCTCCCTCACTGGCTCAGTGTGGACACACCAGCACACCAAACCCAAACAGAAATCCTCCCTCTGCTTTTCTCTGGAACCAGATGTTTGCTGTGTCTCACCCGCAATCCCAGTGGCAGCACCAAGTGCTGGTCTCTACTAAATTTTAATCAGCGTTGAGAGGGGAAGATTCAAATCAATGCACCTTTCAGCTTTGATAACAGAGAGGCTTTAGATAAAAAATAATGAAACACTCAGAGCCCTGTAGACTGGAGACCTGACAATGTCTGGAAGTTAATTCTGTGAGTTAGTCTTCCTAGAACATCTTATTAAGGACTCATAGAACTATTCACAAGTACCACACCAAATTCCTCAGAGCTTGCAAACTAAAATTCATTGGAAAATTTCTACCAGTTCCTATCCATCCACTTAAAATATTTGAAATTGTACCTTTATTTGTTTTAAAATACTATGAAGACACAAGAGTTTAGTTTTGCATGAGGTGAGTAAATTCTGAGGTTGGTTGCTCGTTTCCAGTTGATGTAATCCTTGTGCTGTCCCATGAGAAGGGATGAAATGATTTCCTGGCTTGCCATGCAATAAGTAAATAGCTGCCCATAAATAGGTGATATTGGTATCAGAATGTAATTTATAAAAACGTACAATAGAAAAGAGTAAATTATTCTGTTGCTCAATTAATCAAATCCTCAGACTACCCAACTGAGATTTTAAAAAAAACCAACAAAAATCCCACATTTGAACATGCACACATGTCTGGGTTTAAATGGCATTCAGAAGGGCAAAATACAGGTGTACTGCAATTAACCAGCTCTAATGGGCATTGTCTACATTTTATTTGTTGCTGTCTCCAAAGGGATAAGAAAAGCTCATATCATAGTCCTTTAATCATCTCTTCACTCGATATCATTAATATTTGGTTTTACAAATTGCTTATAAACACTGTTCCGCCTAATGATTTGAAAAATAAATCATGCATGGATAATTTTTTTCTTGTGTGACTAAGAGTCAACAGAGGGTTATATAGAAATAAGGAAGATTATTATTTATTGCTCCTTCTTATATTCCTTACAATGCTTGTTTTTCATGCATACTTGTTAGACATTTTCTCCCAGGTGAATACTGCATTTATCTGGTTTCCACCTTCTCTGTACTTTTAAAATAGTAAAGTTTGTGCATTTTCTTGCCGTCCAAGGTTTTATATCATTCCATAGCTGCATTTAACCCATTGAACACCTTATGGTGTGCCTGTGGTGAATTACCTTTAAGTTTCTTTCAATAAAAAAAAGTGAGTGGAGGTAACTCTTGTTACAAAGTAACAGCATCGCTCCATAAAGTGGGCAGCATGAACAGCTCAAAGAGAATAACTGATTTAAAATTAAAATATAGATACAATGCTAAGGTAGAGCTCCACTATTGCCTGAAGCAAACTTTAATGAACTTTTAGGGATTCTTGAGGGCAAAAATAGCTTATGTTGTTAATTGCTGCTAATAGTTTGAAGCAGCAAAAGGTCTGTGACCACAGTGGTGTGAACATTGCTTGGCACGTGGTTGGGAAGTCAGCCAAAAACCCCAAACCAGCCATTGCCTTTGGAGCAGCAACGGCACAGGGCCTGACCTACTCTGAATTCACAATAACATCGTTCCCATCAACTGCAGCTGCATCCAGGGAAGCAAAACTTCCAGCAAAGAAATAATGACATTTGCACAAGCTCATCTCATTGATAACAAGTCATCACGAGCAACGAAAAATAAAAGGAAATAAAATTGCTGGCAGCTAAGGCATGAAGAGTAGAAACGAGGAATAGGCTGATGAATTGTCTGAGTTGCAAATTCGTTCTCAGTGACTTGCCATTGTGATGAGTGAAATGTGGTTATATTTGACACCTCATTGGATTTATGTTATCCTAAAAGAAAATACCTTTTTCTTTTCTGAAGAGTTATGATGTGCTTTTCTCTTGACAGATGAGTTGATTTAAATGTTGAGATGCTTGAAAGTATTTTTTAAATTCCCTAAGTGGCTCTCTCCAGCTCCAGCTACGCTGCTACAGAAATAAAAGTTGTAATGCTGTATTGTAGGGGCCACACTTTCCCTTCAACAGGCGCTCTGGGAATATTTAAAAAAGATTTTGTGTGAGGTATGCCTTGTCTATACTTAAACGCCTGCATGCTAAGTATGCAAACTGAAATTTTCATACCAAGCTAGAGGAAAATACAATGTTTTACTCGTGTTTAGGATTTTATAATAGCTGTTTATTGAGTGAGGTCTTGTATTGCCATCCTTTGGAAAAATGACTTGACAACCAATGAGTTGAAAAACTCCGAATCTGATCAAGTTTAATGAATGCACAGAAATCTCAGCGTTCCTTTGATTGCTTGGTAACATCTGGTAGCTCATTATTTCTTCAGAAACTGACCTTATCTGAGATGCCATAAATGGATCAACACAAATTCTGCAGAGGCCACAGTGAAATCCAAAGAAATGCAATGAGAACTAAATCAGAATGCAGAGCTCAGGCTGATGTGGGAGACATTTTTGGGTTGAAGCTTTCTGGAATGAAAAACAATCTCTAATAGTTAAAAGTGAGGTATTTTGGTGGAACTGCAGAAGGAAGTGGAGGAAAGCAGCACACGTGAATTGGCATTTGAACCCTATATCACAGCTGGCAGAATTACTCTTGCAAGACATAATCAGGACCTGAATTTATGTAACTCATAGAGAGATGTAAATTTTAACCCCTTGTTCTTTATCACAATAATGATCTTTTCCTTACATTAATTACAAGTTAAAAAAAAGCAAACTTGAAGCCCTAAAACTAAAGAATGGTTAAATTCAAGCTGATTTTCTTAGAAACTAACTTCTTTAAAGTAAAAATGTTCTCAGGAAATATAACAAAGGGCAAAAAAAGCCAGTTCTCAGAGGAAAATACATTACATGTAGCAGAAAGGAAAATATTTCAATTAAAAAAAAATCTTTTCATATTAATGTACTCAATTTTTGGATGACAGCTTTCGTCATAGCTGTGTGGCAAAAATGCTTCCCCACAGGGTGTTATGCTGTGATGATGCTTTGTCTTTAAAAATCTCAGGTTTCACAGTCAACTCCTCAGAAGGGAACAGGAGTGCAATCTTTAAAAAATAGTATTTCTGGGTTTAGATTTTCAATAGATCTAGTTAGACATAAGCTTTGGAAGTAACAGTTAATACTCCCAGAACTTTCTAGGCATTCTATGGTACCCACTCCTGCAGAAAGATATATCAAGAAAAAATGAAGATGTGATGTTCTGGTAGCTCTGACCTTTATCATGTAATCTTTCATGAAAGTGGATGTACAATTGGAGACTTAAAAGTCATACTAACTTTAGGTGTTTCATGATATGCATCCCAGGATTTTAATATAATGATGGCCTGAAAAGATTTCTGTTGCTTTCCCCCGGATATGTTGTTCTGTGAAGCAGCTATTTTTATTCTTGCAAGGCAACATTTTGTTTCAATGGTGCCACTACAGCAGGTGTCTTTACTTTTTATTTTTTGTAAATCTCTGGAGCATCTTTTTTCCCCCAGGAATCCTTATCTCTTGTCATCTCCCACTGTCACATTGTTGCTGTCTATCCTAAAATGGGGTAAAAGCCAGTATCTGTCAGTCCCGCTGTAAATTGAGTTTCCTTCCACAAAATGACAGTATGGTACCAGGAAACATTTTCAAAGTTTGGAGATTTTGTGTACAAAACGACAGGAATGAGGAGGCCAGACAGAGTCTCTTGTTTCTATGGCAACACGATGATGTGTCTGGATCAGCTATTTTCTTCTTTTATGATTTTATAGATAACTGGGATTCATCCAGTGAAGTTTAATATTGTCAAAAATAGAATCCAAACCCCCAATCTAATCAGAAACAGTAAGGCATAAAGGACAATCCAATATAAAAAAGCAAAATACAGGGAAAAAGTCAGCTGTGACTTTTGATAACATGAAGAAAAATACATAAATTTCTCTGGAGCTGTGAAATAGTTCCGAGTGCTCCAGCTCTGCATTTGGCTAATGGTTAAACTGTATTTCATGTCAGCAAATCTCCTGCGGTACATCCGTCCTTCCTGCTGCATCTCATTCCTTCATGCTGTGGGTGTCCCTTCCTACAGACCCCAAACCCTCAGGTGATCCCCATTTGTCTGACTTTGGAAGGTTTGGTTGTGTCCCTAAACCCCTGACAGCTGGATGCAGGAGAAATTTACATTGAATGAACAGATTATCCATCAGCAAACCTAATCAAAGCACATTTGCTAAAAGGCTTTGACTTCAAAATGAAAGCTTTCATGTAAGAATTGGATCTAAATGGTATTATTTTTCTTTCATCTTGAGAAAATAAAGTCTATTTAGTGTTTTTAGGGTTTCTTTAAGTATGGATTCTGTTTTTTCCCACAAAGTAGAAATATTTGTTACACCAAACCCAAAAATTGTAGAAGATATATCTCAGAAATAACACATTTTAAAAAAATCCTTATAAAATAATAGGCGTTTTTATTTGAGATGGGGTGAGATTGGGCTCAAAGTGCATATGTATATTTGGATAATTAATATAAGATAAATCTTTAATTATATGAATTTCCATTCTATTGCTATGTCAGGAACTTAACAGGAATGAGTAAACCCAACAACCTACGCTGCCCTCATAGCTTGGTTGCTCTATTTTAATGTCTCTACAGAGCTCCATTTAAATGAGAAAATAACTCGGTCTCTTATTTTTTCCCAGACATCAGAACAAAACAGTGCTGAGTTGTACTTTTGCAGCTCAAGGCTGCAAATTTCTACCTCTCTTGGCATCCATTCCCCTGCTTTTGTAGAATACCCTGTTACCTGAATCCCTGTTACCTGGGTGCCACTTATAATTATATACATTTCTTAAATGTTGGCTAAAAAAAGTAATCCAAAAACCACATCATACTTATAAACAAGAATTGTCTTAAGTGTAATGGGTATTTCTGAGACCTAGGGAAACTTCATTGTCTGACAGATGGTCTGACACCCACGTTAAGAAATTCATAGTCCAATCTCAAGAAAAAAAAGTTCTAGGTAAGAACATATGTGTTTGTTGGAAAAGAAAAAAAAATTGTATCGATCATTTTTTTGTCAGAGCAAGCACATATGGCAGTTCCATTTTCTGACACCATTTGCTTTCTACTTAAAATTCAAATGTCGCTAGGCAAGGAAAAAAGGTGAGTATCGAAACATAGAGAAGAATTAACTAAGAACAATCGCTGTAAGAACTTTATACTCATTGTTCATGGAAATTAATGGTCATCCAGTTAAATCAGACTTCCTCATCCCATTCTGTCCTTGCTTTTTTTTTTCTCTACATGTTCCTCCCATCGGTAGTTACAGTTTTATGATTGTTTCCCAACCATCTGTTGTCTTTCCTTGAGCCAAAAATAATTTCCCTTTATAATAACGTGAGTAATCACGTCGACATCATTTCCATGCAGTTATACGTGTCCTTACTAATCCTGCCTCCTCATTCTTGTGTAAATACTCGCTGAGGAGCTGGGACAATTTGCCATTTCAATTTCTAGTGAGCAGAACTCTATTTTGCAAAATTTGCCAATTGTTACCCCTTTGCATTGCTATTAATGAAATGATAATTAAACATTTATTCTAGTTCTCATCTCCAGACACCAAAAGACATGTGCAGGCTGGATGGAGAGAGATGCCGAATGAACTGGAATGTGCATTGTATTAATTAAGGTGCTGGGCATCTTCAGAGATTACACTGGGAGTGGGGAAATGCAAAGTGCAATTCCCATCTTAGGATATTTGCAAAGTAAATGGTTTTGAGAAGTAAGACAGTATTACTTTAAAATTCTTTAAAGGATTTGGGAGGAGTATATGTATTTTTTAGGTATTCCAATCAATAGCCTCATGGTAATTTTTGTTAAAAGGAGATGTTTGCTGTAATCTAATACTCAGAATAAATTAAATTGACAGCAAATCAGAGTTCATTGCTAACCAGTCTCATAAATAGGTCTGTGCTGTTTATCTGATATTGTTAACGGAAGGGGAGAGGATCAGACATCTGGCTGTGACGGTTCTTATGTCAGGCCAAAGAACTGCTCTGCCGCTGCTGTTTCTCAGGCCAAGCAGTTTGCAGACCAGCCGGGTGAAAAAGGAAATAGATGCAAAGCAACAGTGCTCTTACAACATCCCATGGGGTTTCCTCTGCAAATACAGCTGTAATTACTCCAGGCAGACAATTTGTAGCCCCAAAGCTCCTGGGAAATGAAGAAGAGATGTTTCCTGAATCCATGCAGTGACTCCTGAAACATGGTTTGATTATAAATGGGAACTAATGTGTAACTCTAAGTAATCTAAGAAGGGACACAGAGCTCTTCTAAGCAGGAGCAAATGTTGCCAGCACCATGTGGGACAACCACACCTTGTTTGTGACAGACTGCAAAGAACACACAAAGTTTCAGAAACTGCAGTCCTAACTCGAGGTGTGGGAGCCAGTGAAAGGTACAGACCCCGAGAGATCTCCTCAGGTTAAAGTGACTGAAAAAGCCTCCCCCAGGATGCCCTGTTCTGTTACGGAAATGTATCCCAGTTCTGCTTCCCCAGTTGACCTCTCCGCCCCCCTGTACCTTGTCTGCTCCTTTGGAAAGTTCTCCCTTCCCCACTCTCCCANTCTGTGTGAATGCAGTGGCTGCCGAACGACTTTCTCTTAAAGTCGGATCCGGAGGTCGCAGTACCCCACCAGAACACCGCCTGGATCCCGACATTGAGGTACCTGAGATTTTTTTGCAGGGTAGAAAACCTGCTCACATTTGTTCATCACATCATTAAGGTATGCCCATCGAAGGATGAAGGTATTAAATCAAATAGCTGATGTGTTAACGAATAAATATATCAATATTATCTACAGTAGCAATCCAGGCATGCTTCGAGAACAATATGAAAATGCCTGAAATGTGCATGCACAAAGTCCCTTCACTTTGTAATGCTTTTTAAAAACACTCAGATTAATGATATGTTAGAGCAATGTTCCGATGAGTGGTTTAAATGCCAGTAGTAAAGATATAATCCCCTAGCTCAATATGTAATACCATATCCACCCCTTTTAGCTGGTTATAGCAACATTCTCCTTTTAAAAGTTGACACACAGCAAGGTAAGAGGTTGTTATGTAGGGGGTTTCATAGTCCAAATGCTAAATGTATATGAAGTTTTCTGGCTTTCTTCATTCTTGTCTTATGAAATAAAATAGCCAAACTCTCACTGTTACCTCCTCTGTTTTGGTGCTCAGAGAAACCAACAGCTTGACATTAAAGTGCTTTTCAACTTTTTATATGAATGTCAATCAAATTTCATTGATTCAGTGCTCGTGTTATTGTAGCTTTCCTTTCCCTGGCCCTTTTGGGACATGCACATGTTTAAATTATTCATTAGCTAAAGTGCTTACCTGTCTGGCATTTAATCAGAACTAAAGATCCTCCTCCTCCTTCTGTGCAACCTGAAATTCTGGGTTTATGTCCAGGTGTTAATCCCTGTGTATAAAACTTTGTTGTCCATGCAGTGATACTAATTTCCATCACCTCATAAATGGTTTTCCCAGTAATACATCATCTAAATAGGCCATCTAATTTGTTCTGTTAGTTGCAGACTTCTAAGAGTATTTTCTGTTCAATTTTAGATCTTAATTCTCTTCCTTTCTTTCCTTTGAAGCGACTTCACTTTTCAGGATGTTATGGCTTTAAAGTGTATTCCATAAAACAGATGTTGTGTAGGTGCTGCTGGTAGGAAGTTCAAGGCTGTGAAGTTTGTTTCCATGCTCACAGTGTTATTTGTATCAATAGCAAAAGGTTCTAAAGATGAGTAAACAGGACTGTTCATCCTGGAAGTTGGAGATGTGATGCAGTGCAAGAAAAGAAAGGGCAGGATGCTGCATTTACTTACTAGATGTAGAATGGAAAGTTCATTTACTATTTCTGAAAATATTCATTTTTCGTGCTTATGTAGTCAGCTAAAGTCTTAATTTTTAAAAAAAATTGTGTTTTCCGATCATCAGGAGCACTGAGATGAGAGCAGTGGCAATGTGGTCCACAGTGCTTTCAACTCCCTGCCACCTCTGACAGACATCAGCCTTAGAATAGTTTCTCTGTTTCCACTTTTTTCTTCCTGTTTGAAAAGGCTGCTGCATCATCCTGAGCATAAGTGAGATCAGATCCTGGTATAATCAAATAAATCTAGGATCTAGCCTCTAAGAATGGGGTCAGGATGATTATATCTTAATACAGCTCTGTGAAAAAATCTGGAGAGGTGTAAGCTATTTCAAACAACCTTACACTCCATATAGTTATTCAGTCCATGGTATATATCAGATTTTTTTCCCCCTGCATAAAATCTATAAGACTGCCTGAATTAGAATTTAATTTCAAAAGGGGCTACAATCTCAACCCTACAAATGGTCTTATTTGTTGAGCTAGTTAGGATCAAAAAAGAAAAGGGTATATACCCAGGCTGCCTTTTGCTTCTTTTACTTGCTAATCACTTCTTTTACTTTGCTGATCAAATATTAAACCAAAAGTAACCACAAACTTTTATTCTGCCAGATATTATTTTTGCTATTTCTATTCAGCAACTCTACACAACCACCTTCCTTACACGTGCTCTGTTACCTTTCTCATGGACCTCAGCAGAGCACAACAATATTGATTCAACACTCAGAAATGTGTCTTGCAGCAAGTTGAGTTTTCTGTTGGTTTGTCAAAGACTTTCTTAACCCCCACCCCCAGCAGTGATAGCAACTAGATTGTCACTTAGGGAGAAAACTTGTGAAGCAAAATCATGTTTGTGCTCTTTCAGCCTTAAAAGGGGAAAAAAAAAAAGAAGAAACCAATAAAACCCCACAATTCAAAACACCACATACACACAGGCAGAAACGGGGAGGAAAAAAAAGACCATTTTCTTATACAGCTCAGTATATGGCATCCCTATAGCTGTAGATCCTAACCGGGCTAACAAAAATAAAATAGGATAGAAAAAAAGAAAATGGAAAACATTAGGATGCAGGATGCTGCCTGGTACTTGCCTCACTCTGTGCTGTGTGACAGGAATTGCCAGCAGGCTGCTCAGGCTCACAGTGGAAAAGTACTGTCTGCTTCAGCCAAGGAAAGCAGGGTTCCCCTGCCCCACAGGGCTCTCAAGGTTCTCACCTGGCAGTTTCCTAATGGTCGGGATTTGCTCTGCAGCTCTCGTTTGACACTGGTTTTAAGCATGTATTTGTGCAGGGGAAGGAAAAGGGACGCATCTGTCTCTTGTGGAAAATTCACAAGTGATTTACCCCTTAGGCTTTCCTGTGGGCTTTACCAAACATGCTCAACCTGTTGCAGAACACTTTCTAAAATTTAAAAGCCTTTAAAAGAGAAAGAAGATGATCCAAATTCCTATTTTGTCCAAAGTGTTGACAATATGAAAATGAAAAAGGTTGGGTTTAGGGTGTACTGGGTACGTTTTTACACTGGTTTCCTTCACAGACATCCATAGTGCAGTCTTAGGGCACTTGAGCCTGATGTGTTGCTGAAGGATGCAGGAAGAATTTAAGTTCCTGCCAGCTTCATAAATCTGTCATTCATGTGGATACTGGAAACAGTTGAAATTTGCCAGATTATTAAAAACCTAACAAAACCCACAAGAGTTTTCTATTGTATTTGTCCAGTCTGTGCCTATCCCTACACCTGGACAGTAGTTTTGGGTGGTGCCTAAGATCAGCCCATTTCTCCTTAATTAGAGCAACTCAGGAAGGACTCTGGATTTTGGATGTTGGGCAACATTAAACAACAGTTGTTCAAATTTGTATCCATACTCCTTACAAGTATGCACACAGAAATTAATAAAGCAGTAACTGCAACAACTGTGTTTTATGTTAATATATCTTTTAAATGCTTCATTCTTAAAGACTGCATATGCATTTCTTTCACAATTTCCAGCCCTGCACTGCAGTCAAAATTTGTGTGCATTTGGAAAATGTCTTCACAGGAGTGGAGGAAGGAAGAGAAGAGAACATGCCTGCATTTGTCCTCTATGAAATTTCACATTTCTGTCTTGAATTGTTATGGGATAAAATACAGTTAAGTGGCCATAACATTATTTATCTGCCCTAACAAAAAAGCAGAAGATAGGTAATTTTTGGCAAAGTGCTCTGAATTGGAAAATTATGGCGGGCTGAAGTTTACGGATATCATTTAACACATCCAAAGGCTTGTAGGCAGAGTGTATCTCACACTGAAGTGTTCCTTAACAGTGTTTCAACACTGAAATCGTTATAATTTAAATATAGCTATAATTTAAACACAAACATATTTTTATTTCTATTAATATCATGATTAATATTAATTTTCCTAACAAAGAACTCAAAGCCCTAATTGTACCAGACTGACATGTGACGGAATTTTTCCATCACTGTGGGTCAAGAGATCAAGTGATTCCCAGCCTCCTGCCTTTAAATGCTGCAGTTATGTCTGCCTCTTGTCTTTTCTGAGACAGGGCATTGAAATGCGATGTCACTCCACACATTCCACCTGATCTGGTATCAGCTCAGGTGCCGGGAGCTGCTCCCCGTGGTCCTCACTTTTCCCCTGTCCCTGTTCTGCCACGTCCATATTAGACATATATTCCATCTAAAGATCAGCTACACAAACACTCTGTTATTTTTACAGTGCATTGCTTACACTGTTTGAAATACAGAATTCCTATAGGGAATTCTTAGAAACCCTTATAATGCAGCAAATCCTTTAGCTACTTGAAGTCAGTTAATAGGCTTTTTAAGACTAATCACGGCTCTGTACTTGACAAATATATCAGGATACTGCATTCACTGAGGGAAGTTGATACTGTCATTCATTATTTTATGACTTTGCATTAGACAAACTGAAATCAGGCTTCTATCTCTAATAAAAAAAGTCATTTGCATTCGTTTCTGGGAAAGGCAGGATTAATGATATTAAATACTTAGCAACTCTTCTTCTCAGAGTCTTTAATTCACTGTAAGATAATTTACACAGTAAGAAGCAACTTCTAAAGACTCTGGAACAGAAGTGGCCAGAACATTTTACACATTAGCAAATGCTTCTTAACTTGCCTCTTAAAGAGGAACTAAATACACTAACTTTTAGATATCTTACTTTTGAAACTTTGTGATAACTACTAAAAAAAATTGTCTTTGATCTGTTCTGTTTTTATTAATATGCTGAGAGTGCTTTGAGCCAGTAAAAATCCACAAATAAATACCACATTTTTATAAGCATTTATAGGAAGAATAAACTCCTTATGACTACAGTAGAACAGTGTCTGTGCACTGTTATGCATGCATGGGCATTATTATTAGTTACCTAACTAAAATAGGAAGGATAAATAACACTGTAAAAACACCTCACATTTAAAATAAATGTGGTCTTTAGATGCTCTGAACCAGTGTATTTTGGCATAAAATTGAAAATAAAAAACCTGACAAAACCTCGACTTGACTCTATTAACCCAAGTCCTGTAGCTGAAGAAAACTTGGGTTGACATCAGAGCAGTATTCAGAACAGAATTACCAAAATAATATCTTAAATAGTTCTGCATTTGTTGTTGCTCACGAGAAAAATGCCAGGAAGGGTTCCAGCTCTTCATCTGAGAACAGCAGCCCCCAGTCAGGCCTGATTTTATTGCCATTTGCAGAGGAATGTGGAAGCTGCTGTCAGCAGGGTGGAGCAGTGCATGATTCAGCAGATTTCTTCCCAAGGGAACGGCTGACAAAGGCGGGATGAACAGAGGCGTCTTCACATCCACTGGCAGCAGTCTGCCAAAGTCTTGGCTGAACTCTCCAGGGCTGGCAGTGACCACTCATCTCTCACTTACATGAGCATTAAAACTCTATTAATGAGTTCTTTTCTGCACACACAGTAGCACTTCCAAGAACTTCTGGCGTTAGAACTCCTATTAGCTTTGGGGGTGGGGGTAAAATGTAACCCAGCAGTAAAGGCCTCGGGGTATTTCTCCGGTATTTTAGCCCAGATTTTTGCAAGTGTTTTGACAGATTTTTTTATTATTATACCACTAAGGCATAAGCACACTGCTGCAGCTCTGTATCTCAATATCCCTTTCACCTATTAAAGTGCAAACCTCCTTGAACGATGCCGAAGCTCTCTGGATTCTGAGACTTGGGAGTGCCCTCTCCCGGTCCCGCTCAGCCATCCCCACGAACCAGCAGTGGTTCTGCATTTCCCGACTCGAAGCACCAGCTTCATTCAGTTCCCTCTGGCAGCAAACCTGGCCGCAGTTATGAACACTCTTCCTCTGGATTTGCAGGAGAGCTGCTCCCTCTGCTGAGTTTTCCGTGGATCGCCACCGGCACCTGATGTCCTTCCTCACCATGCTGGGCCCCAGCCCCGACTGGAACGTGGGGCTCTCTGCCGAGGATCTCTGCACCAAGGACTGCGGCTGGGTCCAGAAAGTCGTGCAGGATTTAATCCCCTGGGATGCTGGCACGGACAGCGGGGTCACCTATGAGGTATAGGCACTATCTGTAATTTATTCAAATGTATCACCCCAAAGCAGTGAGGTGGGAAAGCTATTTGATCCATGGTGATGCCCTAGGTGCCTTTATACTTTTTACTCTAGTAAAAGTTTTTCTTAAAATGAATCAAAATTCATTTAAACAGATGTTAACTACACTTCACTGTCGCTTGTTTTGCCTGAGTTCCTTCAGCATTAGTATTAATGGGATAATATTACGTTCACCCAGGGTATTTTTACCACAGAATGACAGGATGGGTAAGCTTGGAAGCAACCACAGTGAGTCATCTGCTCCAACCTCCCTATTTAAGCAGCGTCGTCCTAGACAAGATTATAGGATTCTGTGCAGTTCTTGAATATCTCCAGTAAGGGAGGCTCTGCACCCACTCCGGGCAATCATTTCCACTGCTTGGTCACTGCACAGTACAGAATTTCTTATTCATGTTCAGCTGTTATATTCACTTATTGAATAAACATAGGAATTCGGTCACAACTAAGCCTTTAGATGTCCACTCCTTTTTGTACAGACCAAAGCAGTGCCATCAGCAGCTACATCAACTCAAGTTTGGGGCTCTTTCCATCCAATGCCAGCTGTTCTGTTTGGCACAGAAAATCTCAACTATTTCTTACAGCAAAGCAGAACAAAAACAAAAACAAAGCAAACAAAACCCCCAAACAACCCAAAAAACAACAACAAAACCCCCAAAACAAACGAAAAACCCCCCAAAACAAAACAAAAAGACTGCCCTTACCAGTAAGCATGAATGTACCTAGTTCAACTTACATTGTAATTTTGCAGTTTAGTATTTCAGAGAAGTTTTAATTTCTGCAGATTAATTGTACTATTAATCATTAGTTTCTTTTTTTCAACATTTTTTTTTCTTTTTGATTGCAGTCTCCGAACAAACCTACAGTGCCTCAGGAGAAGATCAGACCTCTTACAAGCTTAGATCATCCTCAAAGCCCATTTTATGATCCAGAAGGAGGATCTATCAAGCTGGTGGCCAGAGTTGTCATTGAGAGAATTGCACGAAAGGTAGAATACATATAAGTAAAGTCTCAAGCAAGCAAAAATCCACTTCATAAACCAAAAAACCCATCAATTCTTTCTCCCCTTCTCTCCAAATCTTCACTCCTTAACCTACCCACTGCAAACATAACAGCAGAAAAACTTTAAACTGTCTTAAGGTATTACTTCTCCTAATTCTGGTAATTATTTCATCTGCTTAATTGGGGATTTTCTTTACGAATGCCTAGGAATCTGAAGAGAAAAAGGTGCTGCAGACACAGAAATGTACTGATTTAACCCCTCACAGATGAGTTTCTTGTTTCAGTGTTCGCAATCCTGTTTTTGCAGGGGGAGCAGTGCAATATCGTTCCTGATAACATAGATGATATTGTGGCAGATCTAGCACCGGAGGAAAAAGAAGAAGGTACATTTGAAATTAGTTTGTGCGTTGCTAATAATTTATATTTTGTTCCATTCCCCACTGTCACTTGTAGATAAGGTACAAAACTGACTTAGAAGCAAAAATTGCACTCAAACAGTGATTTAGGTTTTCATCTCTTCTGGTCTCTTCTATTAGCCTTCCCTTATACTGAAAAGAAATTGCATGTATACCTAGGAGATGACAATAACAATACCGGCAATAGAAGAGAGAAGACTTCGGGGGTTCAAATAAAAATTATTTTTTTTTAAAGGAAAGTTGGCAGTTGGTAATTCTTTTTTCTTCTGGGCTAAAATGGAGAAGATAGAATGCGGAAGGAAATAATGTATCCCATTGGAATCTAAAGTAATCATCAGCCAAGTAAAGGGAAGAAAATGGAAGACTATTTTTAACATTCAATGCCTTTCCTTACTTTTCAGATGACACCCCTGAGACCTGCATATATTCAAACTGGTCCCCATGGTCGGCCTGCAGCTCTTCTACCTGTGAAAAGGGCAAGAGAATGAGGCAGAGAATGCTCAAAGCTCAGCTGGACCTCAGTGTGCCCTGCCCAGACACCCAGGATTTTCAGCCCTGCATGGGTCCGGGCTGCAGTGACGAAGGTAACCAGGAATGGAAGGTGGAGGAGAAGAATACCTTGTAGAGTTTACTTTTCCTTTAAAGTTCTTAGGGATGTTGGTTGCTGTAGTACGGCTTGAGTTGTGGCAAAGGGAAAATTGCTGAACGTGAATGTAAGCTGTCTGTGGTCAATTCTGCATCTCAGCTGTGTCAGGGGATGAAGTACCCAGAAGTACGAAGGAAAGGAGTGGAGGAGAGGACAGTGTGAAAGGCAGCACGAAAGGGATGCTGCACACAAACAGGCAGCACTTCTGGCAATACCCACAGCTGAATTCTCTCTGTGTTTCAGATGGTTCCACCTGCATGATGTCTGACTGGATTACGTGGTCCCCCTGCAGCGTCTCTTGTGGGATGGGAACGAGATCCAGGGAGAGATACGTAAAGCAGTTCCCTGAGGATGGCTCCATGTGCAAAGTGCCTACTGAAGAGACTGAGAAGTGTATTGTAAATGAGGAATGCTGTAAGTATTTTATTCAGCTTTATGAAATCCAGCCAATAGCAGGAGCACTGCCCAAATCATTTTTTATATGAGTCTTAGTGGGGTCCCACAGAGTTCCGTCTTAGGCCCTGTGCTCTTTCAATACCTTAATAAATTACTTGGATGCAAGAGAAGAGACACTAAGCGAGTTCACAGATGATATAAAAACTGGGAGCAGCTGCTGACTCCCTCGAAGGCAGAGAAGCCCTGCAGAGAGACCTTGACAAGTGAGAGGGCTGGGCAATCACCAACCATGAGAAGCTCAACAAGGGAAAGTGCTGGATTCTGCACTTGGGATGGGGCAACTCTGGATGTATGGACAGACTGGGGAATGAGAGGCTGGAAAGCAGTGCCACAGAAAAGGGACCTGGGGGTCCTGGTCGATGGAAAGTTGGATGTGAGTCAACAGTGCCCTGGCAGCCAGGAGGGACAAGCGTGTCCTGGGGTGCATCAGGCCCAGCATCGCCAGCCGGGCAAGGGAGGGGATTGTCCCCTCTGCTCTGAGCTGGGGCGGGCTCACCTCGAGTGCTGGGGCAATGCTGGGTGCCACAATATGAAAAAGACTTTAAGCTGTTACAGAGAGTGTCCAAAGGAGGCCACAAGGAAGGTGAAGGGCCTTGAGGGGAAGCTGTGTGAGGAGTGGCTGAGGGCACTTGGTCTGTTCAGCCTGGAGGAGAGGAGACTGAGGTCAGACCTCACTACAGTTACAACTTCCTTGTGAGGGGAAGAGGAGGGGCAGGCACTGATCTCTTCTCTCTGGTGACAGTGACAGGACCCAAGGGAATGGCCTCAAGTTGTGTCAGGG
>VZTD01003963.1:711088-815382 GCA_013397725.1 Rhagologus leucostigma
CTTGAGGGGAAGCTGTGTGAGGAGTGGCTGAGGGCACTTGGTCTGTTTAGCCTGGAGGAGAGGAGACTGAGGTCAGACCTCACTGCAGTTACAATTTCCTTGTGAGGGGAAGAGGAGGGGCAGGCACTGATCTCTTCTCTCTGGTGACAGTGACAGGGCCCAAGGGAATGGCCTCAAGTTGTGTCAGGGCAGGTTTAGGTTGGATATCAGGAACAATTTGGCCACTAAAACAGGGTCCCCAGGGAAGTGGTCACAACACCAAGCCTGTGTGAGTTCAAGAAGCGTTTGGACAACACTCCCAGGGACATGGTGTGACACTTGGGGATGACCCCGTGCAGGGCCAGGAGTTGGACTCAGTAATCCTTGTGGGTCCCTTCCAACTCAGCTGATCCTGTGATACCTGTGAACAATTTTCTCTGTCCGCTTCGAACAGCTCCCAGCAGCTGCCTTGTCACTGAATGGGGTGAGTGGGATGAATGCAGTGCCAGCTGTGGCACAGGGATGAAGAGACGGCACAGAATGATCAAGATGACTCCTGCTGATGGATCCATGTGCAAGGCAGAAACCACGGAGGCAGAGAAATGCATGATGCCTGAATGCCGTGAGTGTCCGGGAGTTCCTCTGCTCTGCTATAAAAACAAACCTCATTTCTGACACATTGTCCCAGCACAGAGAGAACACAGCTAAACCAGAAGCAATGCTGCTTTTCCTTGTTCTCCTTCAAATTAGGAGAAAAATCTTAGGGATTGTGCATGAAGTAGCACATCCACCATCAGGATGAGAGCATCAATCAAAAATGTTCAGTGGTATCCTATTATTCTGTGACCCACACAGTGGTTTGTATATCAGCAAGCCATAGCTAAACCTCATATGCAATATGAGGTATATTTGACCACAAGGCTAGAATACAACAAATAAAACAGCGCCCTCTCCTTTCAACCCATGAACAGGTCAGAAATTGAGGTGTTTCTTTCGTGCAGTTGGCCAGCCTCACCCTTACTGTCACTATTAATTTCTTAGGAAACATTAAATTTTCATCAAAGACAGATAATTTAAAAATATTTTTGGTAGATTAAATATGGAAGCTTCACTTTTTAGACTAAATTAAGTTGACTTCCAGTTCTGTTCACTGCAACGATCCATTTTTTTTTTACAGGAGGTATGATTGAAACATAGCTCCTTGAACTATTTATTCCCTAGAGCTCTGGGACTGAGCAGATATGACTTAGATATAGAAAAAGATAGCAGAGGTATTTAAATCAAGCAAAACTTCCAATTTAATATAAAGTTTTCTGAGCTTCTTCAGCAATACCATTCAGCTTGTGACAAGAAAGCATAACTGGCTGATGACAGATAAAATGTAGCACATTTTCCACCTGTATTATTTTCAAAATGTATACCTTAATAATTTATTTATAATAAGAAATCATTAATAACCAGAATTCATTACCTTTTTATTTCCTGTCAGATACCATCCCCTGCCTGCTCTCTCCCTGGTCTGAATGGAGTGACTGCAGTGTAACCTGTGGGAAGGGAATGAGAACCCGGCAAAGGATGCTGAAATCTGCTGCTGAGCTTGGAGACTGCAACGAGGAGCTGGAGCAAGCAGAGAAGTGCATGCTGCCCGAATGCCGTGAGTTTGGAAAACTCCCTGGAAAGAGGAGGCTAATTATGGGTCAAACCTCTATCACCATTTCTTAGCATCACTTCTTAAACTGGCTGGGTATCAACTGTGCATTGTTTAAAAAACTATTATTATAGTTATTATTATCATTATTATTATTGTTGTTATTATCATCATCCACTTTCAGCAGCTGAGAGCTGGAATACGACCATGTCTTAAGTTCAACCTGCCTTACTTCACCCTGTGCTGATTCCCAGTCTTGCAGTGGGAATACAGCTCTGCATGTTTAACACACTACAGCTCCAGGCAACTTCCCACCAGGAAATAAGTCAGAATCATAAAACATGGTTTATAACTCAAATGCAGCCCACGTGCCAGGAAGGGTTGAAAGAAGGGTTGAAATCACCTGTGTGATTCTTTTAGCTCAGAAAGGGCACAAAAGAGGCTTCTCCACTTTTGATACATCTCTGAACAGTATCACTTTGCAACCTGCCACTGGATGGCGTGCAGGCAGCTGCAGTGATTTTTTTACCTTACTCCATTAAAATCCCCCACTTCTTGGGTACAGCAGATTTCTAGTTGCTTTTCAGTCTTCTGTGAAGTGTGATAGCCTAAGGCACTGCTGAATGAATGAGATATGATTGCTTTTAGCATCCTGTTGCCAGCTGGTTTACGAGGTTTTATTACAAATTACATTATTTTTCACAGAAAGTATTGGTTAAAAAGGCTTTTACATTGTAGCTGCTCATTCAGCTTTACTTAAATAATGTGAAATATCATTTTGATTATTATTCACTGGGGCTGTAAGTGTTAAGCAGTGCTGAAAGATGAAAATTTTTAAGATATAATGGTATTAGTGAATATGGCTTATTGCATAACACTGCCAGCAAAGCAAGGCTCAGATCTCAGAGGTAGCAAATTTTTTTTAAATATAACTCAATTTTCAACAGCTTTTCATTACAAAACAGACAGATGGGTGGGAAAATTGAAGAAGGCACAGGAGAATTATTTATATGTTCTCCGTAATTTTAGTGATCTGCCAGCACCACTCTTGAAGAAGAAATTGAGGAGACTGTCAAGTAATACCTCTGCTAGAAATGGACTCAGAAAATTTTGACATGCAGCCTCCAAGCATTTGCTGAGGAGATTGGAGGCTTAAGTAGAGTTCATGTATTTGGGGTATAAAGATTTGTCAGGCACTTCTGTGTGTTTCTTGGCCTTGTGTTCAGATCTCGTGGATTTTGTGTCACGTTTCTTATTCTCTGCAGCCATCGACTGTGAGCTGACAGAGTGGTCCCAGTGGTCCGAGTGCAACACCTCCTGTGGGAAGGGCCACATGATCAGGACGAGGATGATTAAAATAGAGCCCCAGTTTGGGGGAACAGCTTGCCCAGAGACCGTCCAACGTACAAAATGCAGAGTGAGGAAGTGCCTGCGGGGCCCAGGCATGGAAAAAAGGCGCTGGAAGGAGGCCCGGGAGAAAAGGAGAAGTGAACAAGCAAAGAAGAATTTAGATAGTGAGCAATATCCAGGTGAGTGTGAAACCACTTTTGGTATGTTCATGGCTTTTCTGCATGACAGGAGTTTGTGAGCAGCTCCACTGCATTCCGTGAGAGCATCTTCAGCATTTCCATCTGGGGAAAGTTTTAGCCATAAAATAAAACACAGCCACTTACAGTGCTTGCCCAGCAACAAAATCACCTGGCCTAAGCTTAGGGCATCGTGGAGAAAGGCCCACATCTGTCCATGTCCCATGACTAAAAATATTTTAGCTGCCCCACACAAAAGTGTGAAAAAGTTTAACATTTACACCTGGCAGAGGACTGATTGCAGTTTCTGTAGGGCTGGGTGGTAATCTTTACATCCAGTTAGCTTCAAACATTTAAAATATTTGTTCCTGGATCCAATGCTGAATTTCAAAATGAACTAATTTCCACCTCAATAGTCTGATTCAGACTCAGGCTGCTCCAAGAGATCTGCGTGGACTGCTTTTCCAAAGGGGGACAGTATCATCAAGTACTGATTCCTACAATCAACAAAACATAATATCTTGTGGTATAATTAACATTATCTGGATAGGAGTTACTGCTAAGTTGTGGCTCATGCTTGCCTGACATTTAACAATTTCTTAATTTTATCTGTCTTTTATAATGTAGACATTAAATGTCTTTCCTAATGCTTTTTTTCAGTGTTTGACAAATGCAAGTTGATTACACTTAGCAGGGGTTTCTACTACTGAAAACTTAATCAAATCACTACATTTTTCAGTTTGTAGGCTGAAACCATGGACTGCTTGGACAGAATGTTCTACACTCTGTGGAGGTGGAATTCAGGAGCGCTACATGATGGTGAAGAAGAGGTCCAAAAGCACTCAGTTTACCAGCTGCAAAGACAAGAAGGAGCTAAGAGCATGTAATGTCCATCCTTGTTAACAAAACACAAGGTTCCAAGTGATGCACTCTGAGCTAAATGGAAAGTCAACCTTGGTTTGTTTTTTTAAAACAACAACAACAACAAAATATAAAGTGTATATTAGTTTTCATTTTTGCAGTGTGGTTTGCTCTTTAGTCTTGCTGGTGCAAGAAAAATATTTTATAAATATTTCCTCACGGATTTATGCTGAGAGTAAATCTTTGGTACTCCAGCCAGCCCTTAATGCATAAAAATAGTAAAGTCATTACGAGTTATTCAGCTAAAATACAGACATATATGTGGACCTGGAACAGCCATATAGAAATACTACTTGTAAAGACATGGGATGCATGCATATTAACAAAACTAAGTTAAAGTGACAGAAAAGCTTCATCTGTGGGAGGATTTCTCTCTAGATTTGATTTTGAAAATCCAAAGCAGTGCCTCTGTGATTACACAACTATGCCAAGGAGTAATTTCAGTAATGCTGGTTCAATAACATTAAAGGTGCATGTTTATCTTTTCACACTATTGGGTTAAGATGATAGTTATTATAATAATAATCCTAAACACTTTACTTCACATGGATGCTGTGGTCCATGCAAAAAGGTCTTTGTTTCTTCAAAACTTTAAAAGGAAGTCATTTTTGCATCTCAATAGTGATGTCTGAGCACTACACAATCACAATCAAAACAGCACATAAGGAAAACATGCAAATATCGTAATATATGTGCAGTCCATACTGGATCTATCCATTGCCCATTAAAATGGATACAGAACTAGTAGAAATTGGTCCAGAGTGTTGCAGCAGCTGTGTCACAGGAAGCCTTCCACATGAGAGACACTAAAAAATTAGATTCAGTTTCACAGGATGTTAATCACAGGTGAAGAGGGAAACAGGTTTATAATAAAACAAAAACAGTCAAGAAAAGGTGAGCCGGGTTCTCATGTACCCCTTAAAACTGAAATGAGTCTCTGAAAGGAAAAAAAATGACAGTCATTTAAAAAAATAATTATAGATTGGCACAAGAATACATTTACAGCAGTGTCATTTATGTCTTTTTTACTCAGAGCATAGGATAACCTAAAAATTACTAAATTTGTGAGAATTACCCATTTGTAGATATACTAGCCAGGTTAAATGCCCTTCCTGACTACTTAAGTGATCAACAAACTGCCTGAGATTAGAAAATACCTCCTCACCTGTCTAACTGCTATTTTACCCCATCTGCTGCAGAATTTAGTTCTCATCCCTACACTGAGTCAGGTGCGATCAGCGACACCCTTGGGCCCCACTTGCTATCGGAATACAATATTGTCCTGCAAGTTCAACAATCTAACATTAAGAGGGAAAGGTGATGGGTTATCTTTTCGTCCAGGCAAGGCAGCATATACCTATGTCTCCACAGAAGTGAAAACAATGCACTGAAAATAAAGGCTGTTGATGCTGACTCTTAAGCTTGAGAGAAATGAATGGAGAGAAATCTTTTTAATGGTCTCTTTAAATCAGCCTTAAGTAATTTACTCACTTCCTTAACACTCCGTCACTACCTTGAGGACCTGACACCTGGGTTTTAAATGTCCCTGTTTGCTGAGCACCACAGCCCTTTGAGCTGTTCATCCTCTCCTCCACCACCACCACCACCACCCTGGGGATCCTCTGCACCTGAACGGGCTCGATGGGCTGGTGGCATAAACTGTAGGGCTGTTCATCAGCATTCCTCCACTGAACACTGCAAGGGCTGCTCAGGACTTCCACGGCCATCACATCCCACCGCCTCAAGGGAGTTTACTGCTTGTTGCAGATTTGGAATGAAGGAAAGGCCAGGGAAATAATGGAACCAGCTGCAGTGTGAACCCTCTCCTGCTGCTGCTACATGAAATGGGTGCACACCCATAGTCAACCAAACCAGGGGAAAAAAGAATGCAACAAGGTTTAATGCTAAAAACAAGCATTTCACTTTTTGCACAGCTTGGCTCACTGCATGATATTAATTCAGATAGTTTGCTTCCTTGTGCCTGTTCAAAAATTGTGCAGTTTATGTCTCTACAGCACTGCCATTACAGCATAGCAGCAAGACTGGCCCTCACTAATGCTTTTAGGAACTTACATTGCACTTCTATAACCAAGGAGAAAGAAACCCCAGCAAAAAACCAGTGGAATGATATAGGTACTGGAGGAGTGACCAGGTCAGGATATTTTGGGTGAAGAAACTGCAGAGAAGGGCCACAATGATCAATGCCAGGGACTCGGCCAGGGCAGAGCCACATCTCTGGCTGAGCAGGCAAGGCTGTCCCAGCTGAGGCCATTCACTCAGAAAAGTAATCTCTGACCATAAAATGTGTGGCAGAGTGCTTTCAAAGGCTTTGAAGCATCTATGAGCGTGGGGCAGAGGGAGCAGAAGAAGTTTCTCCTGAATGGAGAAAAATTGCTGAGTTCAGGAACCAGATTTATCTCATCAACCTTTACCACTTGTTCAAGCTTATCTCAAGCAAAACCGTGCCTGTTTCTGCAAATAATCAATTAAACCCAGTGTTGTATTTTCATTTTCACGTTTGTTCCAGTTCATCAAGCTGTTTTGTCTACTAAATACTCCCTTTTCCAAAGGCCAGATAGCCCAAATACACTTGTAGAAAACATAAAACACCTTTCCGAACATGCCCACAAAATTGTCCATTAAAACAATCTGGCATTCCTTTCTCTGTGGTTCTTACTAATTTGATTCTCCACGTACTTTTTTTTTTCTTTCTCTTAGAAGGCTGTTCAGTGTGATTTCCAGTCATTTCTCTTAGGCTCATTAAAGTTCTGAATGTTGCAAATTGTTTTTATCCCCACCTTGTTAACAGATGAAATGACAAGGTAGATTGCTCCGGGTCAGAAATGTGTGACCACTCCTGCTTACGTTCAGCTTTTCACACTTGTTTTTCTGTTGAAGCATTTTACAGATCACTTGTCTTTCTTCTAACTTGATACAAGAGAAACAGTTAAGCTTGTTACATTTTGTAAAAAAAAAGAAACACAAACAAAAACAAACGAAGAAAAAAATAAGAGGTTGATTTTCTATTCAGATAAAAAAAAGAGCTCTGATATACAATATGTAGAAGTCATGCATTGTTACTGTAAACTTTCTAGTAGTGTAATAGGCACTGGTTATCAGTCAATAAAAATAAGAACTGTTATCGTTCTGATGTCCTGAATAATCCTGCTGAACTGAAAGCACAGATGTCACACCAGTTTTGTAGACCTCAACTATCAGATCTTAGCATTGTGCATATGTTTTTTTTCTAATATACAAACTATAGACTCTTTACACATAATAAAAAAGAAAAGTTAGGGGCTTAACAAATGTACAGTAGGACTCTGTGTGTGTGGCATACGAGTTAAACAAAGTTTTGTTTGGTTGCATTTTTAGATTTCCTTTGTTGTTTTTGTTTGCTGTGGAGTTATGGAAAAGCTACCATGAACATTTCTTACCAAAGTCTTGTGTAGATGTTTCGTAGCTGTCTGCCTAACACATTATTATTATTACTATTATTATTATTATTATTATTTTGGAATAAAGACATCTTTACTATGAATTTTACACTTGTATGAGATTCTGTTCAACTAATATGATTATGTACACCAAAAAAACCATTTATTAATATGAGTCTAGTCATGTTCTTATTTACATTTTACTCCTGTTCAAGGTAACAGGATATCAGGAGTGAGTGGATTTTATTAGAACCAGTCATTCCTTCTACTTGGACTTTGTTTGCCTCAAGGTCTTTGTCAAATAGTTTGTTGTTCTTTTGAAATCACAGGGTAACTTAGGAACATCACATAATGTGTTTGTGTGTTACTCTCACGTGGGTTTTGTTGCTGTTGTCAGTTTTTAATAAAAGAAAACTATTTAAAAGAACACATTTTAAAGCCTGGTGGTACATGAAAGGAAATATTGTTAAAAATAAGCTCTCAAAAAGTCTGAGACTTCGTGAAACTTTCAACTGATCTTTTGTGCTACTAGAAAACTGTTTTGGGACACTGCAGGTCCGAGTGTGCCACTGATAATTACACAGAAATCATGGAGGTGAGGGAGGGGCCACACAGCAGTGCTGCTGCTCCAGAAATCCAATTGTCTGTAATATTTTCAGCCAGCTAAAAGTGACCTGTGTGTTCACAAAATAACTTCTATCCTAAAACTAAAGTGTCACCATACTGAGGGGAACCTAGAGGTAGTAATTGAAATATGCTAAAAAACCTAAACCTCTTGCTACCACGTTTAAGGCACTTTGTGTTCTTTGCTCCACATGCAAACCCATTTAATATTTTTATTGCAACACTTTCCACCATAGGGCTCAGCCACTTCACGTAGTGTTGTGCAAAACAAAGCAATTACAGGCCACCTGAATGACACTGAGTTCTGCCTCCTCTGCTTTCCAAAAGACAGAAATGTTTGTGCCATGACTGATGGGCACATTCCCTGCTCAGTAGGCAATGACAGTTTTCACACGTGGTCTGGGTATCTTAATGCACCTGAAATGTTAATGCTGGGAGCTCTGCATTCTCATCTTCTTCACTGAAGCCCTCAGGAACCTCAGTTACTCTGCCATCAGCAATAAACTTGCACGCACTGAGACAGGCAAGTCCTCCCTCTCTGTGTAAATACCACATTTGCACAAGGAGCAGAAATTAAGCCTCTCATAACTCATAGTTTGCTTCCTTTTCATGGCAGGGTATTTTGAGATAGGTCTTTTAAATTATATGCTTTATATACATTTCAAAGAAAGACCAAGAACCTTAAACCCTCACCCACCAAGGCCCGAGTGCAGAAAGCACCCCAAAGCAGCTTGGTGTGCACCAAACCAGCTGGACCTAAACTGCCTTTGTATCTGACAAAAGAGAGAGAGAGAGGGCACACAAGCATATAAAGAAAAGGAGCAAAGAGGACACATGGCTGTGACACAGAACCTTTCCAAGCAATGCTCTCCTTCCCACTGATGCTGCCAAAAATACCGTGATGCTGCAAGGACAATACACAGGAGTAGCCAGTGGCACGTCCACACAATCTCCTTACGTAACCTCCCCAGATACAACTAATGAGGCTGGGGTTAGGATTTATACTTCTTTATGAGCACTGAGCCAAGGGAGCTGGGCCAACAGCTGATAAAAACATAAATAACAGATCCCACACTTTACTCGTAAAACTCGAGGTAGCACATATTACTCTGTCCACATCAGTCAGAAGTCAAAAGGAAAAAAAAAAGAAGTTTTTTACTTACAGTATCCTTAAGACTGCTTGGACAGTGAGGGAATCAAAGCAATGTCTAGAAAACACGGAGTTAGATTACAAGCAAAAAATTTGAAAATTATCTATGTCATGATTTCAAAGTGCATGAAATGTTATGAATGGCAGAATATAATTTTATACCACTGATGCCCTGATGATTTTTTTCATTTTCTTTTATACACCCTTTTATATAGCTTTTATGGATCCTCAGTGCTCTTAGCATGCATACTTGCAATTCCTTAAGTCTGATAACTTAGCATATTCCTAATATTCTGTTCAGCCAAGAGACCAAACATCCTGGAGGCCTCGCAGTTGGAGGCCAGAAAGCCCTATGCTATCCTGGAAAACCAAGGCCCTCTCTGCAACACATCCTGTAAGCTAAGCTAGGCCCATCCAGGGGGGAATTCCTCGGGATGGGGGGATATCACGCTATTCATTCAAGCTCCTCATTAGGGAACCTTTGATATGCTAATTAGATATGCTAATTTGCAAGGTCTATAAATTGTATACGCAGTCTATCATGTGGGTGCGTTTCGGCACATTCCACCTTGGCAAAGTGGTGCACCTTAAAGATCCTTATTAAATACTGAGGTAAAAAACCCTTTTTCTCTCAACCGTGTCTGGCTCTTAATTTTAAGACCACGGAAAGGCAACACCACTTGGATAAAAAAAGATACACAGAAAACAAGGCACACAATATAGAAACAGTGCTCGCAGGGCAAACAAGAAGCTCTGCTATTTGAAAGATCAAAACATTTACATGCTCCCTCAAAAGCCTTCACTAAAGGAAAAGAAACTTTTGTCAATCAATCTACTTGCAAACATATAGTTCTATACTTTTTTGTTACATGTTTCAACTTCCACCTTAAATGTCAGAAATGAGGATAAATATCTGTAAACGGATCATTCCTGAAGGACACGGCAGTGCACAGAAAGCAACCAATGTATTCACACACAAAGGCTTGAAATGTCTTTACTGGAACCTCATCTCGCAGAGAAATAAAATGACATCCCACTAGATGGCACTGGAAGCCAACGCAGATGGCTGCGTGTGGGTAAAAAAGACCCCAAAAAACCTAACAAAACATGAATCCAAGTAAGCAACCGAGCCTGTGCGCGGAGTATCACTGTGGCAAGGGACTCTCCAGCCCTAAATCAGCATTTTCCCCTCGTATCTGCCCACTCCCTGCTAACACCAAGAGCATCGCTCCAGGCACCTAGCAGGGAGGCTGGGATCTTGTCCCAACCTTCTTTAATCAGCCCCAGGAATGCTCGTGGGTGCAAATCAGATGGGGTGGGGGTAGGAGGAGACAGCAAAATGAGCTACAGCAACACTCTGCTATTCTCTGCCCGTGAAGCCACACCTGTCGACTGCTCTTCCAGAGAGGCATCTGTACCTTCCCCTACAGGAAAAAGGTGTTTGTATCAATCTTTAGAAGCAGGAACCCTTCAGCCCTGGCAATAACTACTTGGCTAGCAGAGAGGAGGCCTAGGATTTCCAACACTCCTGCAAGGCTGGGCAGGGAGAGCAGGTTTGAAGGCAGCCCCCCCTGAGTTTTTGTGCCAGGGTGAAGGCACTGGTGACCCAGCTGAGCTGGGGGCTGTAGCCAGGATTCCCAAAGGCTAGCAAGGAGGAAAACACATTGGCAGAACCCAGGGTTAGAATTACACGTGGGATTTTGAGGTCATTGTGACTCAGAAATCACTTTGGTGCCTTGTTTCTTCTTGGGCAAGGTTTCCTGTACTGAAGACAGTAAAGCACCTGTTGTAGTTGTGGTGACATTATTTTATTTCTCGCTATTGTACAAAGATAAGCACTTTAGAGGTGGAAATGGTTTAGAACTGCTAAGAAAGCTGAATGACTTGCTACAGCCTGTGCACAGAAAGGCAGCCCCAGCCTTCTCATGTTTAATTTGAGGGCAATGGGCAGCTCCATCACACAGTTCTCCTACCTACCTAAAACCTCTTCTGTGCTCAGATAAAGCAAAGCTCACGGGTCTGGAAAGCTTTTTTATTCCTTTTGAAAAGCCTGTAGGAAGCATCGTGTTTGTGGAGAGCCACCCAAGAAGAATTACTGTGTCACGTGCAGTGATCCCCACGCCATTAACAACTGGCAAGGAGCCGTTTAGCCATTTATCATAAATAATGCAAAAATAAGAAAATCAGCAATACTTATTTTGTCCGGAGCCGTGTCCTAAGTGATGCAGGCAGCATCAATCCCCCGTCCTCCCGTAAGCAGGGCTTGCAGCACATGCTGTGATGCATTCCATCAAAAACATTCCAGCTGAAACCAAACCATACTGGACCAAAGGCAGGGCTGTGTCCCAGCAGGGATTTCAGGCCTAGGACAGGTGCTCATTCAGTGTTGCCTGAAAGTTCTGTAGCTCTGAATTAGAAAAGAGAACATAAACCTTAAAAAAATAATCTTTTGAGGGGTTAAACAAAACTTTAAAAAACTTCATATGCGAGTACCAATTTAGAAACATTTTTGCTGCAGCTGAAATCAAAAAATTTAAATGTATTATTTCATTTCACATGAGCTAACTACTTCAAAACAGCTTTTTCTCTTTATTCACATTAAAGTACATTCTAAAA
Organism: Rhagologus leucostigma; assembly: GCA_013397725.1. NCBI lineage: Eukaryota > Metazoa > Chordata > Aves > Passeriformes > Rhagologus > Rhagologus leucostigma. Next base: position 722,990 of record VZTD01003963.1, read on the forward strand.
TTAGAACCTTCTTACAAGTCAAGAAGACAACAGCCTTGTCTATTTTGATGTAATTTGAAAAAGGTTTCAACATGAGTCACCTAACAAAGCAGAACATTTCAAGCTCTTTATCAAAAAAGACTAATTATTAAATATTATTTTTTTCTATTTTTGCCAATCAGGAAAAAACCCCACCATTTTAATTTTCAATAAGAGCAACGGGTATTCATATTATTCCAAGTACCTGTTGACAAACTAATTCTAATTTGTAAAAGCCACTGCTCTGCTAATTAAGACACAAATTTTCACTAGTGATTACAACACACAGTATTGGAAGAATACTCCTAACATTTTTATTTTAAGACTATAAAGAAGTTGATTTCTTCATTTTAGAGTTTAAAATATAAAATGTAACTGCCAGCCAACTCAATATTCCTTTCAAGTAATAGATTTCTCACCAAGATTTCATTTTTGGTTTATATTTGGACCATTAGCTGAAAATTTATGGTATGCACTGGCTTACAGAGCATCCTGCCTGCCACATTTCAGGAAGGGCAATGTTGTTGAAGCAGTAGTTTGTGAGCAGAGCTATACTTCTGTAAAGTCTTTTGTGGCCCTAGGGATAACAGGACACCTGGGAAATAGGTTTGCTTCCTTTTGTATTGCTAGAAGATGAAGTGCTGCCTTTATGCCAAAGTATTATTTAAAAAAAAAAAACAGACAGGTCTGGAGCTTGGTATTTCTATTTTCTATAATTTTAAATACATTCATAATTAATAGTTTGCCTTCCTGAATAAGTTTGCTCTCAGATGGATTTTTTAGAGCTTTGCATTTCTGGGGTGACCAAACTCAGAATGCCTTCTCTAAGTGGGGACAACTGAGTTATACCTGTCAAGATGCCCCATTTTTGTGTTTAATTCATTCCAGGAAGAATTAATTTCAATTTATACCTTGAATTGCCTCAATTAATAGCTTGGAGGTATTTCCAGAAGAGAGATGTGCAGACAAACCTCCAGCCCAGGCTGGAGCCCCTCTGAGCTGCTCCCGCGCGTCTGCAGGCGGCAGCACGAGAACAGCTTTCCAGCACAGGATGCTCCGCTCTTCCCCAGCCTCCCACGCTCCCACCAGAGGCTCAGGCACTGCTGGGAGATGAACAGGAACAGGCAGAGCTCCCCGCGAAACAGCAGAGCCCTTTTGGCATCGATGTTTTTGGGCTCACCCACACAACCCCAGACCTTCTGAGCACCGGGCACAGCAGGCAGGTCAGACAGTGCCAAAGCTGATGGGGCTCGAGGCAGGTCAGTCCTTCTGACTACTGCTGATAGTAGCTCTGACACGGAACTGAGTCCTTACACATTCTAAAATGCCACTATCTCTTAAGAGCTAGGTTTCTCTTTTAATTAAGACAGCACCCTGGAGCAAAGTCACTTTGGCTGATGGCAGATCAAAAAAAGAACCACCAGTATTGTCATGCTTAAGCTTTAGGTACGTGGCCCACAGAACATCCCTGCAACAACAATTCAGGCATCTGAAACCTCTTGCTGAATATTTTGGAAGAGCCAGGCCCCTCAAAACCGATCCCATACATAACAGCAGGGAACTGATTGCTCAGCTTTCAGTTTTCAAACTGCTCCTTTAGGTCTCTTGTCTTCCCTGAGCTGCTCCTGCTGGCGTGGAGCAATTGGGAACTGGGTAACAGAATTACAGAAAAGCCAGAGCAAAGCACTGTCTCAGCAGAGCAAACTTTGATTGTGATACAACAAAACCTGTTCCCCCTTCCCTCCCCTCAAATCCAGTACGACCAGAATGTTACAAAAGCAAGAACTAGGTTGCTATGACTACTATAAATTAACATCAACATCTCCTTTACACTTTCCCTCTTAAAAATCTAGTTTCTGATCATATGAGTACTAATCTAAAATTTTCTGTCATGTTACCAATTTAAAACGTATTTAGGATTGTTCAGGTATTTCAATAATTCATTTAAGAGAACATAGAAACAGAATTGTTTACACTGGAAAAGGTCTCTCAGATCATCAGGTATTGCTTTGCTCACAATTAATTTTTACAACCCACCACGCATTGTAGCAGGGACTTAGGATTTAGTAAGGAGAATTCATTTGTAAAGGACAGTTAACAATTTCTTTTCCCACCTTTTGGCCTATTGAGGAGTGGGTTGGATCAGGCATTGTTCTGTGATGTGTAGATTATGTAATAGGTCTTTACAGCTCTCTTGTTCACTGTGTATTTCTTCAGTGTAATAACAATAATAATAATAATAATATCTGAAAACCTATGCAAAAAGGACCCTTCCCTGTAGAAAAGAGGATTGACAAAGTGAATTGGTCATACTTTCTCCCCAAAACAGGGTTAAGGTTATGCATGCTTGGAATCCTATTAGTAAATTGCAATACATTATCTCTGTTTGCTACAGTGAAATTGCGAATTAACCCCCTTTAAAAGTGGGTCAACTCACATCACCTAAAAGATCAGCACTGTGTGATCAATCTTAATATTGTTATCAAGTAATCTGCAGAAAAGTGCTTGGCAGACAATGCACTTTGACTCCCTGCCCAGGGCTCCTGCTCTGTGATTAATGGTTGTGCTATTCCCCATTCAAGCCCTGATAAGTTACACCTGTCCACCACTTAGGCAGACTTCATCTGGAATTCACGGAAGCACTAAAAATCACCAAAAGCCAAGGAACAAAAGAGGGAAAATGTTCTCAGTACTTACAGGAAAAGTTGCTGGAAGTTCACATTTCAGTCTCACCCTCTGACAATCATACCCTTTCAGTTCTTCCAGTGTAATGTTTTCCAGATATGCACAATACTTTTCACATGTACAACTCTGAATTTATGTTTAGCATTAAAGGAGATTTTTGCTATTATATTATTATACAAGCTGCCAAAAGAACAAAATCTATCATCTAAAGATCAAAGTTACTCTGCAGTCATCCAAGTACTGGCTGGTACATCTGTGTGATGGATGGACATCTGTGTGATACTGTTTACTTAAACCATGTGTATTTGCCCCATAATATTTTCTCGAGAGGTTGCTGGCTGAATCATTGTTGATTTACTGCCATATGTGAACCATCTCTTTTGACTGCTGCCAGTGCTGCAGTTCCTCTTGACACAGAAGGCCAGCAGCAGGCTCTCAGCTGCTCAGCATCTCTGTCTGCCCTTTAGATGGGGTCTGTACATGACATGGGCTTCATTTCGGATTAAATACAGCTGTGAATATTGTTAATGATTAACAATTATGAGATAGTTCCCTCAGCTTGTTGTATCACACCATGAAATGCTGGGTAGATAAAAAGGCTTAATGGCCTTGACACCTGCTTGTTTTTGACTGGCCACACCACCTGGTACAGCATTTGTGGGGTTGAATTGGGCTCTGGGCACCACTCTGGCTTAAAATGGAAGCAAAAATTGAGGGGCTGCACGTTACTGCCCCAGAGCAGAGACAAACTGGGGAGGTACAAATAGTCTTGAACTGGTATTTCCACAGGACACTTTGCTATGGCTTCAACAACACAAAGTATAGAGTACCCATCATGCAGAGGAAGAATCATAAAAATGCAAAATATAACTTCCGTATTAACAAAAACCCAGAGCTGTTTGCTCCATCTACTCCAGCATTTGTAATAACAATGGCAGTGAACAATACATGGACAGGAACAAGGAGGAGTTTTACCTCATAATTAAATTCTGAGGCATTATATTGTTATGCACAGCTGCCATTTGCTTTGTTTTATTTTCCTGACAGAGATTATTTCCTGGTAGTTTTTTCCAAACAGCTCACTGGCTGGTGGTGCCATGTGTTGGCATTTTACAGCTGTAGCCACACAGAGGGCAGAAGAGCCTACACCCACCCTGTCCTCCAAAAAAGCCCTTTTAAAGTAAAGAATGTAACTGCTCAGAACTGGAAAAATATTTCCTCCAAAATCTTACCAAGAAAAATAATGGCTGGGTGTTTTCAAAGTAATTTTGGTGTTTTCTCAGACCACACTTGCCTTAATGACCATAACTTAGTTCAGTACTTTTCCTCCATGAGTCTATGGAAGCCAAACTGCCCAGTGACTTCAGCAAGATTTCAGTGTCTAAGAGGAAATTAAGACCATTTCTTGGACCTTCCTTGTTCTGTCAGAAACTCTTCAGGATCCTCTCTTATTGTTTTTGGTTTTAATATTTAAAGAAATGTTAATCAATCTCTCTGAAAGCCCCACAAAACTGAACGCATGTCTGGCTGCAAAAAAAGTCAGAAATTGTATAGAAACATAACACTCACATGGCTGATACTCAACTTTTCAACAATTTCATAATTCCTTATCTCTCCAAGTTACACATTTCCCACAGCCAAGAGATGACTAAAATGATTTAACTGAATTTCACAACTTTGCAGATAATAACTGAGAACAGCAGGCAAAATTGCAGCAAAAACCCCCAAACATTTTTCCTCCCCTCCTCAACAGGACTTTATCTCAGCAGCTTGCTTCACAAAATAAACAACCTTCCCAGTACAAAAAAACAGTGTGAATCTCGTGATTTTTAAATTAGGGTATGTGAGGGGTTTGTTTTGCTTATCTAAATCCACTTCAGTGGTTTTTATGAAACACAAGTGCCCCGTGAAAAGTTCTCGCTGCAACATTGAATGGACTTTGCCTTGTACGTGCTAGAAAAGGGGGTTCCTAAATGCAGACACCTGGTCCTGCAAGCTTTATTCACAATCATTTGGAGGTAAAACATGCAGAAATACCCTTCCCCTCCCATGAAGTGGTGGCTCTCATCAGAACCAAGCAAGTCCTTTTGTAGGAGGAAAGGAAAGAACTGCGTGTTGTACTGGCATAAGCAAAGAGGCAGGAAATCCAAGGACAAAACACGTGGAGGAGGCTCAGCTCCCCGAACTGCTCTCCCCAGGACTGAGGAGAAGGGCTGGGACTGCTACAGGTGTCCAGATGGAGGAGGGAGAAGCTTCCATGGGGCGGCTCAGCAAAGAGCAAGACTGCCTCATCCCAGCCCTCTCTGGAGCCATGTGCTGCGCCCAGGATTTGAACCATCTGTGCTGGATCCCCACAGTAATAATCTAATATTTTAGCTGGCCGTAAAGTTGGAAACAAGCAAAGGGATAAAGTGTAACAAAAGCCAAAGAAGTGACAAAACAAATTAAACGGCTGGAGAAAACAGGGCAAATGCATAATAAATATCATTTTAATATCTCCTTGCACCAGTGATTTGACAGGCAAAACCAAGGATGACTCAGATATTTTTCAAAAATTTTTAAAACCCAAGCTGTTACTCACAAATCACTTGATTTTCTTTTTCTAGAGGTCCTTCGGTTTTGCGACGTGTACACACTTCACACAGGGATGGCTTTATTTGACACAGAAGCACAACAAGAGTGCCAATCCTTCCCAGAATCTGCTTCTATACCATGGCCAGTTTTGGTGGCTACAAAAAGATACTCTTTAATTTGTAGCTACTGGGGTTTTTTGGGGGGGAAAGTTGTGATTTCTTTAATATTTTTCCAAGAGAAGATGAGAGCCAGGAGACCTTATTGTTCGTCTCTTTTATTCCTCTCCTCCTCCTGGCCCAGGACATTTCATTGTCAGTGTTGGACACTTGATTTTTTTGTTGTTCTTGTTTGGGGTTTTTTTGGTTGGTTGGTTGGTTGGGTTCTTGTTTGTTTTGTTTGACTGTTTAAAGGCTCCTTAACTTTAACATCACAATGAAGTAAAAGAAAGTTTTGGCCTCATGGCATAACTCCACTGACTCCAGTGGAAGACCAGCAAAGATCAATCTGTTCTACAGTATTCTTTAAAAAAAAAAATCAAATATCACATAACTTTTATACGAGTTGTAAATCCAAGGTATTGGACCCCATGAAAACCCCATGCAACCAAATTACAAAAGGAGGAATTATGTAAAACCCCATGAATCCTGATACAGGCTGTAATTCCAAGGTGGATCAGGTACAGCTTTTTTTGCCTGAGATTTCAAAAACCCTATTTTCATTTGGATCCCCCTAGGGCAACAGAAATACTTTTTTCTTCTCTGTTTAAACTGTTTATGTTTCTCTCGCTTCTCAGAGCTACAAAATCCAAAAAACTGAATTTACCTCCCTTAAAAATAAACAGGAATTCTCTACAACAATACTCTGCTTTTCCCTCAGAATAAAACCAGGAGAGGGCTGCTACTTCACGTGAGCTGATACTGCTTTAAGCAGCCTGGGCTAGTGGAAGGTGTCCCTGGCCACGGCAGGAGGGGTGGAACAAGGTGAATTTAAAGTCCCTTCTAATCCAAGCCATTCTATGATTCCACTAAGAATTAGAGAACTGATACATTACCACCATTTCTTTTACCAGCTCTGCCAGTCTATATTTTGACCCTGTACATATTGTAAACATGTTAAATTGTGAGCAAACATGAATAATTTAATGGCAAAATACTACAAAATCAGCCATTCCAAAGAAAATGTAAAGTGGAAAGAAGGAACTCGTCCATCCTAGGAAGCACTGGAGAGGTGAGAGTCTGTGGAAGGAGGTGGTGGAGATGTTCTGCTTTTAGATGACGGAACCATGACGAAAAGTCAACTTTTCAGGCCACCCACTCCTTGGCTCTGACCTCCCTTATCTGACATCAACCCATATCTATGTCAGGATATATTTTTAAGCTGTCTTAGAATGATGTCATGCAATAATCAAACCACTGTAAATATGGTTCTTGTCGTCAGCAATGAAACAAAATTAGCTTTTATACCAGACAACAGCTTTTAACCCAGCCAGTGACGTGATCAGAGGGGAAAGGGCTTTAACAAGGAGAGAATAAATCTGGGGCTCTTCAAACGCAACACAGGCTTAAGTGCAAACCTTGAGTGCCTTAAAAGCAGAACCACAACTTACACATTACTAGAAAAAGAGTTGGGAGAAGGGAGAATTCTTTTCACAAAAGAGTACCAGCATGGAGACAGTATAACCCTGAAAAAGGCAGTGGGGAAGCACTGGAGGAATAGCTCCTAGTTCTACCACAAAAAAGGCAGGTAAGTTATTCTTTTGGTGTCTTAAATCCTACAGAAAAGTTGATTCTACCCATTTGTCTCCTGGCATATTCAGGCAGCAGTGGGTTCATCTGCTTTGCTTTCCATCACTTGCCGCAAAATTTTCTCCTCTTGCAAAGAATTCAGGTGCTGCGAGGGCAGGGGAGGAGAAGGGAAAGATTATGCTACAGGGAATATACAAAGTTATAAAGATTTTATTTTCATATTGATGTAAGAGCATAAAACAAGCACTGGAAAATAACAGAAAGTGAACCACAGCTGCTTTATATACATTCTGGTGTTGTTTCTCCTGTGAGAGTGGTCCTGATATACTCCTCATCTGCTCCACAGATCATTTTAATTAAAGCATTAATAGATTTCAGGCTGTCAAAGCAAGAGTATCTATATACAGCCTCTGTCAGAGTCTGTATGTCCACTCACACACTCGCATATGTTTTGTTCAGTCTATTACTGAATTAATCAGACACGGCAGCCACTCCTAATGCCTTGTCTTAACCAGCTGCATCCATCACGGTGCAGGCAGGGCTGGTGAGCCCTGCCACAGCTACACGTGCCGAGCTCAGCTGAGCCACGTTCCCCCTGTCCCCCGTGCAGTCTGTCCCTGTGCCCCCATCCTGTGCTGCCACAAGCCACCAGCTCCTCTTTGTCAGCAGCGGGAGATGCAGCTGCAGGCCCTGCCAGGCTGAGGCACTGTCCTGACAGCTCTGGTGTAATAATGGCAGAAATTCTATGTTTGCCAAATCCAACAAAGTGGATTTTGTAGCTGTCAAAAAACACCCAACTACTCTGTCACGTTTCCCCAACTGTTCCAAGGAAGTTGTATTTTCTCTCTGACACTGAAACGGCTTTTGCAGTGTTAGAGAAAAACATGCTCAGATGATTATTTTCATATTTTCAAGTACACAGGAATCCTCACATTCTACACATTTTCCCCATCTCCGATGCAATTGGATTTTGGTAGGTGATTCATATAACAGTGGCTTCAGCTTAACCCCTCTGAGAGCATCCATCGTTTTGGTCAGGATCATAAGTAATGGTGCCTCTCAAAAACTAAATAACATACTTGAGTGAAATTCTCATCTGTTACGTACATGTTTTCCATCCAAATAGCTTCACCTAATAATTCATGAAAGCCTTTAGTGGAGGAAAATGATGAGATTAAACATGATGCTTTTTGATACACTTGCTCCCTTCCATCTCAGAAGAACAGTATTAGCTAAAGCCATTCATTTTCTCTAAAGGGATCTCTATAATGCTTCGTCTGCTAAACAATTTCATTAAATTCTCCATCCCTGGTAGAAATGAGGTGCAATTTAAAGCACCCAGAGATTCAAGCTGCCCTTATCACGATGGGGGTGCAGCAAATCCATATTTATTCAGTCTAACATCAATGAGATGATCTACCTGTTACAGGACCTCCCAGGATGTGACTCATGAGGCTGGACTCCTGAAGAACAAGGTGGTGTCCTCTCACCACTGCCATTTGTCACAGCATTTGTGAAATGCTGGCACCAGACAAATACTGATAATAATCAGCAATTATTACAATAACCAACAATAATTACAGCTGCATAAATGAAAAATCATTTCAAACCAACAGGCCCATGTCACCACCTAATCTCAAGCCCCATAACACTCTTTGCTCTTTAACAGACACTGGTTTCAGAAGGCTGGAGAAGAGATGAGGCAGCTTTCATCACACCAAGCAAATTAGGGAATACTTTTCCTGCCAAACTGAGAACGCGGAGGTGGAAATCTCTCTGCTGTGGCACGAGCACCCAGAATTCTGGCATTACCAACATTTTCAGAGGTTGATTTGCTTTGAAAAAGTATGTTATAATGTTGTGTAAGGAAGGCTCAGGAGGTACTTGCTGACGGTTTTGAAGACAGTGTTAAATATTATGCCTCCCATAGACAACCTAGGAGACACAAGTAACTCTCCCTTCAAAAATCATGGTGTGCTGTGCACACACCACAAGTTAAATTTTACTTGGCTGTGAAGATACTGCACCCTTCAGCTCATAAAGCAGCAGGAAACAATGTGTTCTGGAAAAAAAATACTTGTTGGAAATTCAACTGTCTGCCTTGCATAGAATGGGTTCAGCATACGCAGGTGTTGGCATTACGAGTGCCACAGGCAGCACTGCACAAACCAGAGGCATTTTTGGAGGCAAGACAGCTCACACTCCCCTCATAACACCCAATCACTCATCCAGCCCTTACAGAGAATAACCCAGTTTATTCTCCTGGTGTTCTGCATGCACCACCTTGTTAGGCAGAAGAGGGATCAGCTGCCCACAAGGAGGCTGCCAGATAGGGAAACCTGCTGCAGCAGAGCAGCTGTGGATCAGAGGAGGGAAAAAAGAACTGTGCTCCCTAGTTATAATCCCCTGCAGGGTCTAGGGCTCTTAAAATATTCTCATACTATTGCTGCAGGGCCTGTTTTGGGGTGGTTTTTTTTTTCCTTTCTCTCTGTAAATCAAATACATGATTTCGTTTCTGTTTCCAGTTTGAAGTACACAGAAAGTTTTCCTGATGCCCACACAAACGTTTGCGTACTGAATATTTAAACACAGAAGCGGTACCCACATCAGTTATTACAGCAAATCACGCTCTCATGAGGATGCACAGCACTTCAGAATCTGGCAAACAAAGTTTCAGCCCAGTGAAGTTTTACACAGGATGGAAATGCCACACCAGAACAAACAGTAGTTTTATTCTCGTGAGTAGGATTTAACCAAGTGCTGTATCAGTCAGACCTGCCTCAAGGAGAGCCCCCACATCTTCGGCAGCACCCTGACTGAAGCAACCCTCTTCCATCCACCCATAGACAAAAGGCTCTCTGATTTGAAATGCAGCGTGGCTACAAAACTGAGCATTAATGACCCCAGAAAGCTTTTGAAGGGGCTACAGATAAACAATTCCAAACAGGGATTAGCAATGGAAGCTTCTGTTTGTTTCTCAGTAGCTGAGTACAGCTGGTAAAAAGTAGGTTTGGGAGAGAGGCGGTTATTCCTGAAATAACAGAATAAGGAAGACTTTAAAAGCTGAAGACACAACAACTGAAAAATATTCTGAAAATACTGAAAATAACAGAGTTGAAGGAAAGGTGAACAACAAGAGAAGTGCTATGCATTTGCACACACATTTTCTTTTTCGAAACCCTCAATCTGAAGAGAAAAAACTACTCTCAAAAAATAGTGGTTACTGTGGCTCCTGGCCTGATTTTTAAGAGGTCAGCATTAAGCAGGGCACTGTGACACCCAGAGCTCCAGCCAACAGACATTCCCACTGCAACTCAGTGGAATCAGTTTTTTTAGTTTCATGCAACATGTGTAATATAGTATGATATAATTTTCCATCTGCAACACTTCTGAAACAGTATTTGACATAATTATCCTGTATTCATTATCTGTCTAGGATCGCTCTCTCTTTCCTCATACACATCTTGCAGAATGTGTTTCAGAATCAAATTCTGGTCTCAGTATGGGTGCATAGAACAGAGATGCTGCTTGAGAATACAAGAGAGGCTCCTACTGTAGTTGTACAAGCTCTTTCATATCGGTGCCTTTCAATCAGAAAAATGTCAGGACTTTTCTTTTTCAGACGCTCTTCAGCTGCTGACACCCCGACAGACATTGAATAGCACACCTATTTCCCTCAGACCCCGTACCCTGAGCCTGTACCTGAGGTCTGACACTGTTAGCACACACCTTTCACACAAGGATGAACCCCCAATACACATGGGGTCTCAAAGCCAGGTACATGTTCCTGGTCCTACATCAGGCAATAAGGGCCACACAAAGCTCTTTCACTCAGCAGTATTTTCTCTCTTGTTGCTGAAAGCTTTCAGACCCCCATTCATCCCCCCCTCACCAGACACAAGTTACCTACCTCAGAAGACACAGGCTGTGTGAGCAGTGAGCCAGGAAACACAGGACTGTCCAGGCCTGAAACAGACCACCTTCTGAAATCAGCTAATTCACATTCTGAAATCCCCAGCTGCAGCTGAAGCAGCCCTGGAATGAGAAATGTTCTGCCAAAGGTCACAGAGCCAACAGAGATGCCCTTTTGCACCAGCCTCTGTGCCTGCAGCCCTCTGCCCAGCTCCTCGCTGGATCTTTTCTTCTGCTCTCCTTGTGTTTAACCTCTTCTTGCCTTTGACCTTTTTCTACTTTATTCCATGAGCCACCCTGTCCCATTCCCTGTGGTTTCTGTGTCTGACTGAAGGGTGAAAGCAACCCCTAAAACATCAGGATCTTACCCTGTAAACCAGGACAACCTGTTCTTCTGTCTTCCAAGTTGTGTGGTGTATTTTCCTGTACCAGATGTAGTTACACACATAAGATTGTTACATATGTTTAGCGTAATAGAGTAATCAAACTCCTGTCTCCTTTATTAATGTCCCTTCCACTCACTCTTTCTGCTTTGCTTCCCACTCTGTGCTCCCTCTAGGTGGAGAAAGGAAACTGTTTTGGGGATTGTTTTTCCTCTTAGAGAAATCCAGATTCCACCTGCACAATGTCACCTGTCATTTTTTTTGACAGATACTTAAGATAGCAAAATTTATATCTGTCAAAGTTTAACAAGAATTCAAACTTTCTTATGTGAAAGAATCCCATATAAATGGAAGCCTGTCACGAAAATCTCCAGTGCAGTAGGATTCCCACATTTTAAACACTGAATATTTTCTGACGGGGAAAAGCTTTTCTCTCCATGATCAGAACTCACAGAAATTGTTGAACCTACAGAAATGAAGCACGGAGCCACTACAACACTTCATTATTCCTTCTGAGCACTGTTCAAATACCAGTATTTACCTCTGAGGCTGTAACAAAATTGCATGTTTCTGCTCTGGCAGAAAGAGCCTTCCAGAGTCAATATTCATATTGCTGTGGGGAAACACATTTAATCTCCACATAAGCACTCTATAATTTTATTATTATTATTTATAAGACAATATATTGGGTAAATAGCAGCAGCTCCATCTATGTGCGGTGTTAACAGGAAGGTTTCAGAGGGCAGCAATTTGTAAATTAGCCTTTTGAAAATGAAGGTAGGATCCCAGCAGCTTCCCACTGCACTGAGCAGATTCACACAACCCCTGAGATCACCTTTTGAACCTCCTCCCTAAGTCCAACACGAGCCTGTGGGCTTAGCATCAAGTTGTCCCTTCTCTCCAGTTCACACACATTGTTTTTACTGAATTAAATATTATCTCCAAGCCAGAACAGGAGGAGTTTTAATTTAGGCACTGCACAAACACAGAGCTGGAAGGAAATACACTTTTCAGAGGAGTATAATTATCCAGACCAGCAAACTTGGGAAACAACTGGAGGGAACAGTGGTGCCACACAATGCATTCACACAGCTGTACGAAGGTGAAGTGTGCTAGTGGCTTCACAGACTTCTTGACAGAAAGCACTGATTTATTGACTATTCCCGATGGTGATATCACATTAATCGTATTATTTTTCTCCAATTAAAGGTTTTATATTCCAGTAAAAGTGTAATCATAAATAAAGAAGGAAAAAAAGGGATAGAAAATTAAGGCCAGCCTGCTTGGAATGTACAAGAAGATAAGCGTTCATTGTAGCAATTTTATATAGTGGGAGTTAATAATTTGGCAATTCAATTGCTCAATGGCTGTGTCGTTAATAATCAGGTGATTATAATGAAACAAATACTCACAGTTGTGGAGTTAGACAATGAAACAGCCCTAAAGTGGAAAAAACAGAATTGTAATATTTATAGTTTCCCCAAATTTCTGCTATAAAGTCAGTGCATAGACTAAATTTTGGTAGCAATTTCTTCTTTTATATCTGTATCCTATGTGCCTGCCTTCACTTTTTATTATTACAGTTAAAACTGAGTTATAAAAAGCACATAGTAGAAATAAAGCCAGAAAATCTGATGAAGTATAAACTATATATTTTTCCTTTCAATGTCTTATCCTCTTTAAAATTAAGCTCTCCCATTAAACTAGTGGTGGCGTATCACTGCATTGCCTTAGAATAATAAAAATATGCAGAGGAGCCATATCTGCTTAATTATCACACTTTCCAAAAAGCAACCATGCTACATTTAAAGAGCAATAAAACGTCAGCAGGCTTGTTCCCCATACCTAGAGGCACATGAGGGATTTTTTCCTGCTGTAGTGTCTCAGGGCCTCTCTGTTTTGGAGACCCTTCTCTCTTTTCAGATGTGACAAAAAGTTAAAAAGTCCCACAGCTTCAATGCGCTTTCTAACCATGCCAGGTGGTGTAATGAAATAAACTACCACCATAAAATCACTTAGGTTGGAAAAGACCTTCAAATCCTCAAGTCCAACTATAAATCTGACCCATCCCTACAGCCCTCCCTGCTCCTGGGTCCTTAGACAATATCTGCAACAGAAATATGCTCAAGTTTTCATATCCCACAGTTTTATTCTCTACTGATAAAGTGAAGCAACAGGAAATACACCTTTAAATTCCAGGTTAAAATTAAAGAAATCTTAAACAAACAGTTGTTTTTTCTCACATATACAAGGGATTTCAAAAAAAACCTAATGAAGAAGCTGAAGGAGCAGGTGTCCTGGAAAAAAGGCAACAATTGGATGTGAAAGTTTGAGAAAGAAAGATCAATACAGGTGATTGGTTTCATGGCTCTCTCCTTAAAATGTTACAGAACCTCTGAGAAGTTATCTGCTGGACACAATAATTCATTATCCTAGCAGCAGACCATTATTTAAATTCACTGTGTTATTCCATTACCATATAGCAACTGAGGAAACTCAGGCAACTGAGGACATAGTGTAATAAAATTTTTTTTAAAAAGGGAGTTTCCTATGAAAATTTGAAAGAGAATATCAGATTATATAACCAATGTTAAAAACTATTTTATTTTAAATTATCTGTGTTTTTAATAAAAAAATTATAACCTTAATCTAGCTAAGATTTGAATAAAATTTATGTAAAAAGCAGATATATTTATGATGCTTTACGATCACTATTGTCTGCTTCTTTTCTTATGGAATAGGGACATATTCATCCAGTTTATGAATGCAAAACTTCAAGGAAAACCGCTTCAAGACCAAAAAGTAGAACTCCTGGATTCTTGACTTAACTCAGCCCGTGTCTACTGGGAAAAGGGCAAAAAGAGGGTGCCCCTCTAGGAAAATAAAAACACTACTATAAAGTAGCAGCCATCTGTTCCGGGTTGTTACTTCTCTTTGTGAATAAACACAGCATAAACTGAATAGCTGAGCAGAAATTAAAATCCTATACGAACCAAAAGGATTTGGATCATACCTCCAGACTTCTGTCAAATGATAAATGAACCAGTTTCTGTAGGCTGGAAGAGCAGAGGGAAACACATATGCTGAACAATGCCTGAGACAAAGAAAGCTAAACTCAGATTAGTTCAATTTTCTGAAAGGTTTCAGCAAAGGTTACACAGGATTTCAAATATAGAAAGTAAATAGGACAAGAACTGGCATTATTGCTGGCATTTCTAGCATTTACTAATTTGGGTATGTAAACACTGGGAAATCTCTGCATCATTTCACTATTTAAATCCATTGATGGAAGGTGCATTGACATTTTTGGTCAGTCAATTTGCTTTTAGTTCAGAAATAAGGTTTCCTCAAATTCTGCTAAGAACTGCAAGGGAAAAAATGGAGGAAGAACAGATGATTTGTGATTCTGCCTTCTGTTGAAGATGGGTGATTTTTTTCCTACTCAGTCAAGGAAAAAGAGAAGAAGATAATGGTTAGAGCACACAGCAGTGACATAGTACCGAGGTTCTTTTTCTAGGGTTTTTTTGTTGGTCTGTTTGTTTGGTTTTGGGCCTTGAACAGGTCACCATTGTGGTATAGTTCAGATACTCTTCATTCCCATTTGGAAGGTCTTAAGTAGGGCCCCCAAATACAAGAGAACACTTGGAATAAGAGCTCCAAAACCCCAAAATATATTTGTTTGTTATATTATTTGTAAAGGCAATAGCTCACAATACGTGAAAACAAAGTGAAACTAAAATTCCCTTGATGCTAAGGAAAACCAGGCAATGTTCTACTCATTTATTAAAAAAAACCCCAAACAACAAAACCAAAAACCTACCAAAACCTATTACTCATACAGAATGAGGCAAATTTTGTGAAATTTGGAGATCCGTTGTGTCAGTAATGCAGAGCTTATTGTCTTTCCAGCTCATAGTTTAAAAGGTCATTTATGTTATTTTCTTTGATCTCTGTAGATTGTCAGTCTTTCTGTCAGAGCCTATTGGAAATTTTGCTGATGAGATAATTGTAAAATTAATAGATTCAACATGAAACTTGATTAAAGACAGCCCACTTGATTTCAAGAGCAGGAACACAACAAATACTCAATTGTCTTGCTGGAATTCATCTAATTTGAGGAGGAATATTTTGTATAAAGATTGTATCAACTGGACTCAGGAAATTCTGTTAGGTTCACGCAAGGAAATTTCCTTTTAATGAACCCATGAGGGTCTGGACCAGAGGAAAAGCCCCAAAGAGACAGGGCATCTGGCAAAATATAATTTTCAGGCTTTTTCTTACCACCCAGACCCCTTTGTATTTGTGCATATTCAGAGCATGGAACAGATCGTGCATTTTTTTTGTTTCCGGAAAAAGAAAAAAATCTAAAAATTGAAGTAATCCCCAACAACACTTTCAGTTCTAATTTGTCAGATTATCTTGGCACAAGGTAGATAATAAATCACGACCCAAAAGTTCTTTTTCACTTCAGATGCCTCTTCTGAAGGGTTCTTTCCTTCTGATTAAAGATTTGAATCTTTAAATTGCCCTGATTACAAACTGCTAAACAACTCACGGCACCAGAGCACCCTCAAGAAGTTCATCAGCCCAGCACCCAGCACAGCCACCAACCCTGCAGGGGACTGAAGGACGTGGCAAAGGCACTGGGGCAGGGCTGGCTGCCAGCAAAACCAAGCCCAGGCAGCGCCTATTTTCCCTCTCGCAGGCAGCATCTTCAGCTAAGAGAGCATTTGCAGCCATGGAGTGAGTTCAGCTTGAGCTTTAAATCACACAACCTCTTCTTTTCTGAGGGGAGCTCACCCCTGTGCCATTGCCGGCGTGCTCTGTGCGAGCTGTATTTTGTGAGACACGTCTGACACCGATGACAGCAAAGACAATAAATCCATCTTTCTTCAAAAAGCATTTTTGGAAAAGTTAAGAGGCTGTTTCTGCTGGCTGAAGCCTTCTGTCCATGAGTCTCAGCCTTCCCCTTCAGCTGGCTCTTTAGCAGTAGGAATGCAAGCGGGAATCATATTGTGAACAGTCTGACTGCTGCAAGTCTACTCCACTTCTTTATATAAAAAATACAAATTAGCATGCAATTCTTCTATATATAATGGAAGCAAATTGCCTGGAAGAAATCCTGCAGCTACCCACTTCACAATTTACTTAAGACAAACATTTATTTCCAGTCAGAAACAACACAGTGATTTTTTGACAAAGGGAACAGTGGAACTGCTGGCATCTCTTCAAGGAAAGGCTGGTACCAGGGAAAACAAACATACATTTACAAAAGGGACTCTTATTTTGCAGCTATATAAATTATGGAGTCTCAGTACCTGGGTTTAGATGTTTTAATACCTTTGGCATCACTGTAACACTTGAGGAAACCCTCTTTTATTAAGGAAAGAACCAAAATCATCTTAATCATTAAACAAAATTAAAATCCTATGCCAAACAAAGTTTCCTTCGAACAAAAAGGAGAACAAAACACTCCATGAACCATCTCAAAGATTCTGTTTCTGCCAGCCTGATTTACAGGAAAGGCCTTCAGACACATCAGCCAGGCACAGACAGCAGAGGAAAAGCAAAGCAAAGATTAAGAAGGTCCTGGTGAGTTTGCTTCCAGATCCCAGCAGGAAAACCACAGCACAGTCAGGACATTGTGTGTGCACAGACACACAACCTTGTACATCTAGTTTTTGATCAAGTAAGTTTACTCTGAGTTTAGACCCTTTGAGCCACACATATAAGACTAAGATGAAAATAAGCAAAATATAAAAAAAAAATTAAAAGCCCCGACAAACCCCAAAACCCTAAAAACCCCCGCTCAAGCTCATTTCATATTTTCACATATGACTATCCTACTAATAAATATATTTTTAAAGGTACAGACAGAGTAAATATTAGCAAACTTCATCTTGCTATGTGCTGAATTATATACTCCATTTTTATACATTCAATTTTAGTGCAGATCTATAAGGGAGAATTGGTAAACACAATTTGTTATACAGAAGCAAAGAGGAAAAGGGATTACAGTCTACTGTCACATTAGCAACCATCTGAGCACAAGCACATTAGGATAACTCTATTCCATTAGACCCTGAACCCATCTTCTCCTGCCTCCAGCACTGGGAAACCAGGAGTGGGAAAAATGCTCAGGCTGTGCTACTTTCCCCAGCACATCCCGCCAGCCTTGCCTGTGTAAGGAGGAAAAGAATAGTGACATAACTGGGCTTTCTCTGCACTGACAAGTGACATCTTGGGTTTTAAGTGCTGCAGAATATTATCCCCAGGCTTTAACAGTCCCTGGTTTTCGCATTTCACACATTTAACTACCCATACATATACTTGGAGCAGGAATCCAAAGAGATGTGAGCTGTGAGTTGTTAAAACAGAACCTAATTTTCGGATGAAGGTCAATATCTACTTACAGGCTGTGTTTCAGCTGGAGATAAAAAGGTATTTAAAATAAAGAGCTGATCAGCATATCAGGCCAGGCTTGTATCAGTCTCAGGGTTCATTCATGTAAAGTTTAGTATGTTAACAGGGCACAGTGATAGCACTGAAATCCCCCCTGCCCAAAAAAACCCAAAAAAGCAACATCAGTTTCACTAAACCGGGAGAAAATCCTGCCTTTTCCATTTGCCTGATTCTCTTTGGTTTCCTTTTAGTTTTAAGACACCGTCACTGAAGTTTATACATCATGTCACATCACTTCATTTAAGGGAACCTGAGAGGAAGAATGAACATCAGGAAGTTTATGCATTCACTCATGAATCTGTAAAGCATTGGAAAACTGCACACTTATCTAGATGGGCACAGGCAGAGCGCTTAATTTTTACTTCTTTTCTCCTGTGCACTAATCTCATGGAAATCTCCAGCAAATTACAGGCATGGGCATGGACATACACTAGCAGGCAAAAGGCTGAAACCTCAGAAATCAGTGTAAGCCAGCAGGTTCCGAAACACAACTGCTCAGCACTAAGAGTCAGAGGTGTGGGCCTGTGGACACTGAAAAGCTTTAGCAGAGGAAATTTTCGGCTTTATGCTGCATTCTGTGAGAACTTTATGTTTCTCACAAAAACTATGCAAAATACTGTTAAGGGTTTTTGTAAACTATTCCTCTATTTCTGCGCCTGCTGTTTTTCCAAAGCATCGTTATGATATCCTGAGAGAAATGTNCAGAAATGTTTTGAAATGGGTGTCATGTGGACTGACCAATCACCCTGATGGGTGGTTGGTCAGAGGTCCGTTAACCTTCCACCATACTGGCGAATCAACTTATAAAAATCGATTTATAATCAATTAAATAAGCCATTTTCTCCGGATGGGCCAGCTGCAGACTCGCGTCCTGCCTTGTCATGGCTTTGGAGAGAACAGGGTTTTGCACAGGCTGAAAGGGTTTCTACCTTTCTGCCTGCTGAAAGGTCCAACAGTCTGTCCAGGGCTGCTGCTGACAATTCTCAGCAGTAAAAGTAGCTGTTAAATGTTGAATTAGTTTGAAGTCAGGCTCATTAAATTTGGAAATGAACTACAAAGATGTTTTCAAAAAGAATGAGCAAGTGAGTAAATTTTTAATTACTTATCAAGGAGGGGTTTTCAGTAGAGGTTGTCTTTGCAACTATGCAAAGCAATAAATACAACAGATTTACAGATGGTTTTGTTTTCACGACAAACACCCAGGATCTGAAGGGAGTACAGAGATCAAAAACGGCTTGCTTTGACCAATATTTATGTAATATTCTGTCTTCCAGCACACGGACAGAAAAAAGCACGAACACAACATTCTCTTCCTCTTAAAAGAAATAATCCGCGTATTTACATTCAAACAAAAATAATGAGACCTTCTGTTCAAGGCATCCTAAAACTTCCTTGCACTCCAATCACACGAAGACACGCTTTGATCAAATCCTGGCACTCGTACAGCGAGTTCAACTGCTGGAAGGTTCTGCAGGTCATTCCTTGTAGCTCTGCTTGTTCGTTCTCACATTTAATCTGCCTGCATCGATCCAACGAACGCGAATCAATAGCGACAAGGTGATGGACTGAAATTATCATTCAGGCCACTGTGGTTTATGGCACTCGGTGCTTTAGGTTCCGCCTTGCCTTGGACCCGGGGTTTACCCTGGGTGCCTCGGACTTGGAGTTTACCCCTCTGCTGTGGTTTCTAAGCAGAGGGCATCGCTGCCTGCAGGAGCAGTGGTGCTGGACAGCACAGATGCCCACCCCACCTGCACTGAGTTTTGGGATGTGATTTCCTTCCCCCACCACCAGGCAATTCCTCATTTTATGCTGTGGGTAATCCAGAAATCCTTTCCCTACCACCAGCTGTCTCTGTGATCAGGAGACTTTAATGCACCCTGAAATACAAATAGTGCATATCACACAAACACCTTCTCTCAAAATCTTGGGTCTGGCTTTATCAAGGGCTTCCACAACACCACAAATAGCTTGTAATGCATTTTAGTGCGGCCAGAGAACATCTTTGCCCCCACTAAGCCCTTTGCACAGCCATCATCACAGGACCAGATGGCTCTTGACCTCCACCACACCATCAGCACCAAACTTGGACTGCCACAACCTGCCAGCACCAGTGCTCTGCATGAGGCAGCAGAATAAATCAGACCCACCATAGAGCAGCACTGGGTGGTTGCTTTCAGCAGATGACAGGGTATTTTCATTTGCAGAACAACAGAAAATGGAGATTTTGAGGCTATGAGAAAGCATGTCAAAACAAGAACCTTTTGCTTCTGAATAATTCTTTTCACTAAAGTTAGATCAGCTTCAATAACAAATAACTGGGGAAAAGAGACTCCCAGCAAACCTAGGAAAGATGTGACATGACATCCCAGCAGAGAAAAAGAAACGATCTGTGAGAGAATGGAGAAGGGGGCGTTTTATATTATTACATGTTACTATATTACATATATTATACATTCTTATTCTATTACACAGCTGAGCTCCCTGATTATGTCAAAGTGGAGTTTAACACCGACTTTCAATCCTTCCCTCTTTTCAACATGCAAAGGGTTGGAATCCTTGCTCCAGAGCATGAAATCTGGGTATAAGTGCTCATACTCAGCAGAGAGATTGCAGAACATATCAGTACCAACAATGTTGTCTGCCACGTTGGTGAAACATCCCCACATCTTTTGAGATGCATTTCCACGACAGACTGGCTTCGCAAGGCCAAAACCAGTTTAGTTGATTATTTTCAGTACATGTTCCCTCAGCACTCAAAAGATTTCAAAACCTGACAGCCTGTTACTGAGAAGTATATCCTTTCTGATGAGAAGATCTAAGACTCTGAATTTGGAATATTTTCTGCATTACTAAAATTAAAAGCATCGAAAATGAAAAGTTTCAATTAAGTCAATCCTCAGTTTAACATTTCACGTTGTCAATTTTTATGCTCTGAACCAAAAAATGTGACAAAATCAGTGTAAAGAAAATAAGAAACAGTTAACTAGCAGAACTTAGCTGTAAATATCACGACAATATGCAATGCTCCTGTGGTTTGGTAAATGTAATCTACAACAAACTTCTCCCTTATGAAGTAGCCTGTCTGAAAAAAACAAGTCATGGAGTGATGAATTAAAAAGCATATCAATAAATAACTTAAAAGAGATTCTAATTTGAAAACTAAGTACTGACCATATTGCCTCTAACTGCTAGAAAACTGAAGAAGCTGCCAGAAATCAAATACACTTTTACCCTTTAAGGGTGAGCTCTGCCATAAAGAAAAGTCATCAGGAGCAATAGTTTTTAATTTTATTTAAGTATTGTTATTATAAACCCTCAAACTTGGGGTATTTAACATCTCATTCTAAATGCTTACCAGGACTACGAGATTATTAAGTGCAACTTTAAAGACCAGCACCAGCTTTTAAAGCTTTTTAAAGTGTCATAAAGCAATAAACTGCATTATTTAGGTGGGTGTAGTGGGTTAGAGCTGAGCTGATTGATGGGCTTTTGGACCAATGACGCTTCTCGTGATTTGCAGATTTAAAACCGCGTGGAATGTCTGTTAAACGGGCACTGGGGGTTGGAGGGGCCGGCTGGCCCAGGCCAGGCTGAGCTGGGCCAGGCCCCATCCCTTTCCCCAGCAAGGGCAGAAAGCTAGCAGGAAAAAAAGCCGTCCTGGCTCCAGTGGGCATCCGGGGTCAGCCTTAACCAACAGGCAGCTAAGAAGCAGCTACGAGTTGCTGCACAGCCGAGACCACCCGATGCAGCTTCTGGGGACCGGCAAGCCTCCCTTCCCCTCCACACAGCCGGCACGGCCCCACACAAAGCCGGCGGGGGGTCGGCGGAGCTTCTCTGCAGCCAGCACAGCTTGCGCTGACTGAAGAAGACACCATGCAGCCAGCAGCATAAAAGGAGCGAGGCTTTCTCCAATATAAAGCCTGAACAAGATCAGTTTCTTAACATGGCGGCCGCCTAGGTCAGAAAGAAAGAGAAAGTGAGTCACCTGGGACGGAGTCAAGATGGCGGCGGGGAAAAAGAGGCGGAGGTGCATTTTTTCACACGTGGCTTAAAAATGCTTTCTGCAGGCCATGGTAAAGACTGTAATGTTACAGACTGTTTTGTCTCTTTAATCCCATTTGAAGTACACGGGGAGATGGGAAATTCATGTGCGGCCCATGGAGATGTGAGAAGTGCCTATGCCAGGCTACATAGAAGCAGTGAAAGACTTTTGGAGATTTGGTGAAGAAGAGAGCCTTTGTCTTCAGGCCAGAATAACTCATCTTTAAACAGACTGAAACTCTGTGTCTATGGGCCCATGACTGCGGTATGGATAGGCCGTGAGATTTTCTATGGGAGAGGTGTTTTTACTGCAACAGGTTTTTCCGGGCGGACTGTTGCGGGTAACAGTTTGGAAACCACGGTGAGCAGAGGAAAACTTTTTTCTTTCCTCAAATCTTGGAGAGACTTTTAAGAACTACAACCCTGACCAGATCCGTGTTTTTTTTTTCCTTTGTCCGAGTTAGGTAAATAGGAAGGGGGAGTGCTGGAAGAGAGGGGAGTGTGTTTTTACTTTAATTTCTTCTTTTTACCTTTAATTCTGCTACCAATAAATTTTTCTTTATGTTGTAACTGTTTATGTGTGGACCTGTTTTGCCTTGCATAGTTTTCCTCAATATAATTGTATTTCCCCTTATGAAAAACAATAGATTTCATGGGGCATGGCGCTTAGCTGCGTCCAACCACGACAGTGGGTAAGTAAAGGTCCCAGTAAAAACCCACCAGCTTTTGAGTAACGCTGGAAGGAATCCATTTCCAGTTTGAATTTCAAATTCTCCAGATATCTAAACTTGTCGTCTCCCAACATCCCCAGCACTGCTTCTTCCTTTCTTGGGGAAACCAACATGACCATTTCTTGAGGAAGCACATAAACAGGGAGACTACCGAGGCACAGGACTTGCTCAGTCCGGAGGGATGCCCTGAGCCAAACTCTCTCTATACAGGATATATTTCTCGTGCCTTGCCATGAGGACACAGCGCCAAGAGCTGTAGCACAAAGTGCCTTCCCCAGCCCCTTCATCCCTCTCTGCTCCCGCTTCCACAGCAGCTGGTAGAGGGAGGATGAATTATCTCCAGAGGAACCTGCTGCTATTTCACTGCCGAAACTGAGGCTCAAACCACCAAGCCGCTACATCAAACATCATTCCACTACCTCCACTTTTAGTCAATTTATGGAGAGTGCACTCCGTGCACTTTTTAAACACAGACCAAAGGTACCAAGCTTCAGCAGATGGCACAGAAATATTCACTCCTAGCGCACGGAGCCAGGCTCCTGGGGCTCTGATTCCATGACAGTGAGTTTTCATCCCTGCTCTCTTTCAACTCATTCAAAGTAGGTGCTCATAGACTGGTCTGCACTCCTGCTACCTTGAAATGCTCTTCAGATGTGCCTAACCTTATTCTGATGTGCCTTACCTTATTCTGCAGCATCTCTTTCACCACGATTTAAGTTCATGCAGAAACCATCTTATAGTCTGTGTTCTGAATCTAGGTTCTGGACTCTGTGCTTGTACAATCAATGTCAAAAAGTTAAGTGTTGTAACACTTAAATTCAAGATAACCTGGATTTTTATTTTGCCTCATTTTGCAGTCAGGTACTAATCCATGTATTTCTGTTTCAATATAAAATTCTTAATTCAAAGTACAAAAAAAAAAGCATCACAGTTAAAAAGAATATAGCTTATCTATGTTTATACCTATTTAGTGTTGATGTATTTTTTCAAAACATATCCAGGAATCTGGCAATTCAATTTCCAATCCCAAATGCACCAAGATAATTTAAAGAACTGCACTCCAGTGTTACAGAGCACCCTGGATACAGTAGCACTTGTGCAGAGACTATTTATTAAGTTCTGGCTTGGAAGACTTATTATGGGGAAAAGCAAAGTCATGCCAGGATGTGGTTGGTTTGCTAAATAATGGAAGGAGATTTCATAATACAGAGCTCTATTATTCCTTCAACATAAAGTGCAACGGAGGAGGAAAGCTAATAACACAGCAGCATAAAATTCTCCTAATGGAAAGACAGGCAGATTGGTTCCTCGAGGGGGGCAGGACTGGGGTTTGTACAAGGGCTAACAGCTGTGAGTTAGTCCGGGTTTACTCGCTGGCAAAGGGCTCAGCACATCCAGGCAGGAGAGGCAGCACTGGAGCTGCCGAGCTCCCGGACACCAGAACCTGCCCAGGCTGCTCGACAGGCCCCTGCCCAGCCCTGCACTGCTAACGAGTGATGGTACAGCATGCAGCTTGTCATGATTTCATTTGAAAAACAAACCAATAAATGAAATTGCATTATTCTTCTGGAGGGTTGAAAAGCGCTCCAAGGTTTAGCTGCTGTCAGAACACCATGCTGCTAGGCAAGGAGATGGAAAAAATATGGGAATTTTTGATGAAAATGAAATGCATTTCAGATCTTTAAAAAACTTTCCTTCATTCAGTCTGCAGTTCTGTTTTTGCAACCCCCCAGGGTTCAGCCACCTTGTATTTTGTCAGTTCTATCTCTCCAGCCATCTACCACTGTCATCAGCGTCATTTCTGAGGGGGAACGTGGGGGTGTGATGGAATCATTCAGTAGAGCTGTTTGAACGATTCAGTGTTGTCTGGGTATCCCTTTGCCATCTATCATCTAGAAATTTATACTGCTTTTCAGATCACTCAAAGGAATTAAAGCTCTTCAGGACATAATTTCTTTCCCTGCAATTTCTTTTCCTGGCAAAAGAAAAAAGAAATTCAATCTGTTTTCACTGAAAGTCCAAAAAAGTATTAGACTACACACTCATGCTCAGACAGCTGAACATAAAGGTGTCTGGCTCTATATATCTTAATTTTCCTCTCCTGAAATCAAGAGCAATCATCGTATGGATACAGTGTAAAAGCATGTTCAAAGGGAGCCTCAGCTGAGGCAGAGATCATTTGCTCTGGATGCAGTACAACACAATCAACATCTGTGGGAAACAAAAGCCTCTCATAAGGGCTTACAGAGCACGAACAAAGGAGCGGCCCGAGGGGCAGATAATCAGTTTACACAGAACTTACTGTACCCGTGTTATCAAGATGGAAAACAGCAGCAGAAATTGGGCTGAAGTGAAATTTCATTTTAGGATTGCTAAGTGTGTGATCGAAGAGGGCACACTGCACCGAGAACCTCTCCCCTCGGCAGGCTGCTGGTGCCACTTGTCGTCACCTCAGCAGGCAAAGGGCTGAGCAGGCACCGCCAGGTCCCGTCCCACAGCTCTGCGGCCACCGAGGGCAGGCAGAGCCCTTGAACTGTCACCGCTCTCAGAATCCCCCAGGAGAATCCGGTAGCAACTAAAAGGACCTGGAGGATGAAGCACTTCTGCAAACTGTAATTCGAAACACTCCAGCTCCCATCTCCTGCAGCCGCCTCTGCGGCAGCCGCCCGCCGGCTGCCCCCAGCGCACCTGGATCTGTCACCACCCTGCCCCTGGTGACTCGGGACGGCAGCCGTGGGACAAGCAGGGATGGGCAGGGCGGAGGCACGGCAGGGAAGGCGCTGGAAGCGCTGGAGCAGCCGCGGGTCACGGGAGAGCAGCAGGAAGGTGAGCCCTGCGTGGGATGGGCTCTTCCACCCGCAGCAGCCGAAAACTGAGGTGAGGAGCACTGACGGGCTGGCCCGGTGTTCTGACTTCACAGAAATGCAGCTCTTCAGCCAAAAAGTGGAAAAGTAACTTAGAATAAAAAAAAATTCCCTGTTTTCTCCAAATAGAAAGCTCTGTTCCGTCTGAAATGTAGAATTTATTTCTGAAGTTACATTTCATTTAATCAGTGCCTCTTTTCACATTTAAAGCTTAACTTTGGGAGATCTAAAAATAGAGCACAACTCAAAAGGGAAAAAAATTTTCATCTTTGACCCTCATTTGTGAATAATTTTGGTTCGATAATGATGGCTTTTTGTTAATGACCTCAGCATACCTTGTTTAGTTAACTATTTATCCAAAGTAACTTCCCCGAGTCTAATCATGGTCCCAGGGAATACCCACCTCTGTGCTATGTAAAGCTCTAAAGTACCATCCTCTGCCTGTCCCAGTAGCTTCACATCACAAAAATACAAAACTTTCTACTATATTTTCAGTACTCTGCCATTTTTTTTAAACCATACTGTGTCATAACATGAAGCATTTATTATTGCACCAGTCATAAAAGACCTCAGAGATTTGTAATAGATCGAATGTTGCTAACCCAGTCTGACATCAGAGGACTGAGGTCTAAAATGTTTCCTCAGAGGAACAAATGTCTGTAAATAACTGCATTGTGTTGAAAGGTCTGAGAGCAGCCACTTTACGACCTGTCCAGTGCCTGCTTTGAATGTGCTTCCCTGTAGAGACTCCAGCAGCATTTTATATATTTAACAGTTACTATGGAAAGAGATTTTTATCCCACAGTAACTACTGTCTGGAGGCATTTGCTTGGAATATACTTAATTAAAAAAAAAAATTTAAAAAGCCTTAGGAGAAATAGCTGCATTATATTTCAAAAACAATTCTTTCTGCTATAATTCTGCTGATACTTTATGGGTATTGCCTTGTACTCTTTGCTTAATACAGGAATCAGACTCTCTCTGCATTCAGGAGGTGCCATGGGCCAGCAGGTGTCATTCTGGGCAAGGACTGACAAGCCACAGGTTGCCATTTCACCACAACAGAACCCTCACTCTCCACACTCCATATTCTCTATTGCTATCACCAAAGTAATGAAGCATCTGAGATGAAAGACAGTAAAAAAATCAGTATCACCCCTATGAATTCTTCCGTTCTGGCTGCTTTGCTTCTCACTTCAAATTACAATCCTCTGCATAGCCACAATATCCTAAGCAATTGCATCAGAAGTGATTAAGATAACACAAAAGTGAAGGATTATCAAACTAAGGGAATCCTGGCTGGAGTACAGAGATGAACAGATGAGTAACTCTGATCCTGCATGGAAACTAAAGAAGTAAAATACATGTTCAACAAAATAAACTACCAGCTGTGACACAAATTAGAATTCCTCTCTTGACTTTCCTGGAGCTATGCTGATTTACATCAGGCAAAGATCTGTTCCATGGTTTAGCCTTGTCATGTGTCATCAGTAACTTCTTTGCAAATTATTAACTGTGTGCTGGAGGCCAGGAAGGCCAATGGTCTCCTGGGCTGCATCAGAAAGAGCATTGCCAGCAGGTCAGGGAGGTGATCCTGCCTCTCTGCTCAGCCCTGTGATGCACATCGGGAGTGCTGTGCCCAGCTCTGGGCTCCTCGGGACAAGAGAGACACGGAGATCCTGTAGTGGGGCCAGTGGAGGGTAACAAAGGGACTGGAGCATCTCTTATCAGGAAAGGCTGAGGGAGCTGGGCCTGTTCAGCCTGGGGAAGAGACAGCTGAGACGGGATCTTATCAATGTCTGTCAGTGTCTGCAGGGATGGGTCAGAGCACGGACCAGGCTCTGCTGGGTGGTGCCCAGCAATAGCACACGAGGCCATGGACAGAAACTGATCCACAGGAAGTTCCACCTAAACCTGAGGAAGA
This sequence comes from Rhagologus leucostigma, assembly GCA_013397725.1. Taxonomy (NCBI): domain Eukaryota; kingdom Metazoa; phylum Chordata; class Aves; order Passeriformes; genus Rhagologus; species Rhagologus leucostigma. The sequence continues at coordinate 750,332 of VZTD01003963.1, forward strand.
ACTTCTTCACTGTGCAGTGACCAAGCACTGGAACAGATTGTCCAGAGAGGGTGTGGAGTTGCCTCACTGGAGATATTCCAGAACCATCTGGACACAATCCTGTGCCACGTGCTCTAGGATGGCCCTGCTTGAGCAGGGAGGCTGGACCAGGTGTCCCACTGTGGTCCCTTCCATCCTGACCCACCCTGTGATCATTTTCTGCGTTATTTCAATTGTCTCCTCACTGCATCATCAACGCTCTTCAACATACACACAGCCTCCTCCCTGATGTTCTCAATTTCAGCCTTATACTACACTGACTGTCACATAAGACAGTCCTTCTTGAAAAATGAAACACTTCTAAAACAGAAGTTATTTAGAGATACACCAGTTGTTCACCTAGGATCTGACATATTTGCTTTAAATAACTGTTCTCCCTCTTCTTAGCTGTTCTGGGGTTTATCACATTTAGCAAGCAATAAGTTTTCAAAATACTTAGACTCCACTTCCAGCCCTTTTTACCTTCCTGTGTCTAGCAGTTCATGCTTCTATATAATGGGGCTGTGTGTTTTGTCACTGAAAATGCTCTGAACAGCAAATGACAGCCTTCATCTCCCTCACATGGCTGTCAGACTTCAGTTTGCTAGCCAAAAAATGACTGCACGTATCATTTACCACGCACATTGAACCTATGCCTTCGTATTTTTCTCTCCAGGTTGACTGGAGAAGCCACAAGGCAAAGGCAGAGGACAGATGCCTGTACACAAGCAGTGTTTAGCACAAGATGCAAACTAGCAGCCCTCAGGTTTATGAAGGCAATTCTCCACAATCCAGGAACCACAAAGGCTACACACTAAAGCTTTAAACAAATCTCTTATACCAAAGTCCAAGATCTCAATACTCAGTCAATACCCTCCAGAAAATGCCCATCCTGTATTTTAAAACACAGATGTTCAAACCATGCACTCCCTGCAAAAAGAAAACTGTTACGTGAAAAGATAATGACTGAAGACAGAATCTGTCCTAGTTAATGTTTGCCAACAGAAAATGACAGTAGGAGGGTATTTCTTGTGCATGCACAGCAAGATGGCTTGCCATGTCACTTGAACACAGACATCAGCTGGGTCAACAAGCCCAATTCTCTGCTATCTCAAGCAATCACATTCTATAAACCAGTTCATACAGCCTCCTTCATGCTTTTTCCCCTCACTAACAATCCCTAGAGAGTAGTTTGCCTTATGTGATGCGTAAAACCTAGTATCAAAAAGCATCAAACCTTTCACAACTTGTGCTTTAATAAGCTGCCTACCAACATTTGTGATGCTGCCATACACGAGTTGCACTACATCGCACTGAGAGAGATGCTGTAAGGTAATAAACTGAAAGGATTTACTTAAATCTTTGGCACCAACGTCACTTTTTTTAATTCATATGTTCAACATTCTAATTTCCTAAGTAGCTACCCATACACACAAACTTCTCAGGAGATCATGTTGCTAAAGTCAGCTTGCACATGCTAGGGGCACAAAAGGCTACCTTGCCATATTATACATATTTACTGTGAATGGCACAAAATAATTTTGGTTGTCTACCAGCTAGAATTACTCCACACAGACTTTTGAAAACATGCTTCCTATGCTGCACATTGAAGAATAAATTGCTGCCAGAATCATACAAGTGAAAGAAACTGCCCTGCTCCCTTGTATGAATGTCTGTGTGGAAGGTGTGTGAGAGGATGAGAAGGAATACCAAAGGGCATCACTTGTGTGCTGTTAGACTGGACTCAGTTTCTGTAGATTCAAAAAAAGGATGAGATGATGCTTGGATTGTTTTTCCCCTGCTTTCCAGCACACTGGCATATGCTGAGCTTTATTGCTTCTGAAGGCACCCTTGCAGCCATTCCATGAGCCTTTACCATCTCCCAGTGACGCAGTCCTCACTGCACATTAGTTGCTGTTGGAATCTCTCATGCGTGCTTGGGCCTGGCTTGAGCAATGTTAAATACGGCTAAAAAAAACATTGTTGTGCTGATGGCAACATTATTCACATTACAATTGTGCCCAGAGACCCTGCCAGGCTGAACTAGACACTCCTGCCTGGCCCTCAGAGCACTCCACACTGACTGATCACGCAGAAGAAACAGAAGAGAAAAAAAATGAAGTTACAAAGTCTTGCTTAAAGCTCAAAACACATCTTTTGAATCATGGGCCAGTACCCTTTACCAAACCTGGTCCTTCAGCCTGCATGTGCACTGAGCAATGAGACACAGCACAGAGTAAAGCTGCTTTACATCACATCTCAAAGATTTCTCCAGTGCCTGAGAATGGCCTCAGAGCCATTGTCTTGGTGCTGCATCCACCACTTTTAACTCTCACTGGTTCTCCAGATGGGAAAAACCTAAGGTGCAACTCATCTCATAGTCCCTTTGTGAACAGAAGTATGGAGCCTGCCAAATCCTCCCTGCTCCCACTTGTTTCAGACCCAGAATAGAAAGTGGGGGAAACTGAAGGCCCGTGCTTGTTTTCTTTTTTCATTCCTCAGGACCTGAGGAAGTTAAACCACTTCCAATGGGGTAAAACCATTCACTCAATTCTATCGTGTGACATTTCATCCACAGTTCTGTTTCTAAGGGCAACAAAATCCCATGATGGAAAAAAATGAATGAGCACTCCCATCCCGTTCATCCCACTGGACACAGAGGCTGACAGAAACAAATGCAAAGTAAATTGCCTATATATTATCAGTTAAAGCTGAATCCCTCAACAAACAAGCATTAAATCTGCTTCCTTGCTGCCTAAATCCCAGAACTTCTGAGAAAGAAATAACAGAAAAAATTTAAAGGTATGCTGAGTTACAGCCTATTTAGAGGCCTGTTGTGCAAGGGGCTACCACACAAATAAATGTGATGAAACCTACCCAGAAAATATGTTTTTTCTTTCTTTTCAAAATGGGCTGAGGTAAATGAGACTATTTTGACTCGTTCTGAGATAAAACAACCTCTGTCAGCAGTTCCTTCAGGAATGTCTTGCTTTTGTTTACTACCTTCACCTGTAGCAGAGCTGCTCTTCTACGCATACATGTTTGCAAGGGAAGTTAGGGGTGTTACTGTGGTTAAAAAATGACGCAAGTCTACAACAATAGCATCACCCCTGATTCAAGCCACGCTTTGGGGAATTGCTGCTTCCTCCACCACTGAGCACGCTACTCATATCGTGTGCTCCATGTACATGTCAGCGCTGCCATCTCAAACTCAGAATATTTACTGTGCTTTTATATCCCATTCTGGATGTGTCTTTAACTCCCCACTCATTCACTTCTCAGCATCTGAATAGGTAAACACACCACAGTTCTTCTGGATCATCACTTGAGTCTCCAATTCACTGACTCGCTCCTCCTGCTGATTTACAGGCTTAAACCTCGGTAACTACCACTGGGTTTGCAATTTCTAAAGCAACCTAATATCAAAGGGAGTCATTACGTGAAAAAACTGTGCTTCCTACAAATAAAACCCAAGGTTATTCAAAGGTACATAAATACAAACTCACTCCTGGAGGAGGCAGAAAATTAATTTCTGATACATGCCTAGTTTACCTAAGCTGCAGGATGACAATTTGCACTTGCACAAGATTGGACATCCACCCATTATTGCTGTTGCTTCCACTATCTGATAATTTCCTCCTCAGCTTGTGCTGCTGGTATCCATGGCAGCTGTGCATCCCACCGGGGGCCTGCCGGAAACACCCTCCAAGAGGGGACACACAGAAAGTACAGACAGCAGGCAGAGGAAAGAAAATAACACAGGGTTTGGAAGGCAAAAGGGTTGCACCATGATATTTAATCAGAAAAAGCATGTTAATTAGAGTTTACCAAACATGAAATAGGTCGTAATACATAGATATAAGTGATAATTAATGTATCACTACAATAAATGCTAGAAGCCAAAACCAAAGCAACCCACTAAACAAAAATTCTGTCAATAAGGAGTAAATAGTGAATCCTGCACACTTTTTGTGCATTCTCCTCACATACAGGCAATTGCATCATTAAGAGCCGGTCCAAAGGACATTTTGCCACTGGTACCCAGAGGGTAGTGCAGAAGAGAGAAAATCCCAGGCGTTTTTTCCAGGGCCTCCTTCCTTAATTCTAGCCACTGCCAGCTTTCCCTGGACATAATTCAGTCATACAGAGGAAACACAAAATTTTGCAAAGATGTCACATCAAGATTCTGCCTGTAAAGACAATTATTTAAAAGTCAATATCTCATGTAGTAGGACCGAAGTGACACGGGGGTCAGGGCTGGCTGGGAGCACAGGGGCAAGGCCAGACTTCAAGCATCACAAGTTTGAGGATTTGTTAAGGCTAGGGAAATGCTAGTACGTACAGGCAAAACATTTACCAACAGCATGTAAATGTCCCAGAGGCATTTCTAGTACAAATCAGAGCAAGGCATCCCTCAGTGCTACACCACCTGAATACCTGCACTATTTATGTTAAAGGATAAAAATCTTTCCCAAAAATTTTATCACTAAACCCAAAAACTATTCTCCTGAACTTTCTCTTGCAGTAAAATCTGGTGGAAGATGTGAAAATAAATATCTGACAAAACAGCCACATAATAAGAGGCCATTTAAAACCTGGCTTAGTTCATAGAAAGAGACCTATTGATTAGAGTATGTGATTGATCAAGGCCTAAACCAATGCCTTGTAGGGTTATTTCTGCCAGACATTTTTTTTTAAATCTTCCACTAGAATAAACTGCAACAGGAACATTCAAGTTCTGTATTTCATACGTGAGGTAATTGTCGAGTTCCAATCAACAAGATCCTTGAAAACCGCTGAAAACTTGTCACTGTGAACTTTTGAGAAAATAAACCTGGGTACGGCAATTACTGTTGCCACTACTAAGATGTAAATCAAGAATTTAATGGAGAGGATTAATAACAAAACAAAGCCAACTTGTTATCACGATGTTTGAGGGAGTGAATTTCTCTCCACTGTATTATTTCTATTAATAATCAAGACCAGAAAGAAAAATACACTGTTTGAGAAATTATTCTGATCAGCAGCTACTTTTAAACTGTGAAGAAAAATATCCCTGCAGTACTTCTCACAAATGCCAATTAATTTTCTTTAGCAAATCTCAACAAATCTACGGGCCAGGAGCAGCTTGAACCTTTTGAGCTGAGGCAGACTGTAAACCCTTGCCAAATTCTTGCTCTGGAAACCCCCACATCTACCCAGGGGTGAGATCTAGTGCAGTCCCAAGGTCCAGGAGTCCTTGAGTCATGATCTTCCTGCCGAGGGCTTCATTAGAAAATGCTAATCCTTTTTATGGGGAGGTGGCAACGTAAAAGGAGAACCATCACTTTGCTGCTTCCAACAGCTTTACTACTAATTTTTGCAGTCCCTTTTCTCCTATTTTATTTTTATCTGCTTTGAATTGCCCATGATTAAAGCAGTAGGATTAAAAAAACCCAAAAACTTACTTGAGTTACAGAAAACAACAAAAAAATTGCCACAGCTCGAAGAAACAAATGAAAAAAATCAACAAAAAAAAAGACAAAAGCCTTGCCTGAGAGGAAAATGCGTAGAACTTTTTACTTCTGCTTGGTAACTCATGGAGTACAGTAGTGATTAGCCATTAATTATCCATTAATAACAGAACTTTTTTATCATCTTAAATGGGATGGGTGCTTAAGCTTGGGGAAACCCTTTTGGGAACAGTACCTTATCAACAGAAAGTTTGAGTTTGCAATTTATTATCTATTAAACTAAGGCCAGCATTTTCTGCCCTCAAAATAAGAGAAAATAGATTTTTTTCGCTGTTATTTCAGATTCTGAAACTGTATAGTGCCTCTTTTATCTAAAGCTCTCCCCTCAATATTTGAATGGTCAGGGCTTTGGCCTGGTTGGAGTATAAACCAATCAATAGCAATGTTTCTGCACCTTAGCTAGAAAAGAAGAAATTCCACAGTGAAGTCTCTAGGGCAAATGCCAGTATAAAGCAAATTTAAAAGCCACCCCCATCATGGCTGAACGTACAAGCCGAAAAGTTACTTTTCTATGAGCTTTTCTGACACTGAAATGTTCCATAAGTGCCAACAGATAAGAATATGTTGAAACAAACTTATTTCAAATTCAATTGTTTGAACAAAGCACTGCATTTTATGTGGGTTTTTTGTGCTTGCTTTTGCACCACAAGAAGTTCAAGCCTCCTAGGCAATCGTTATATATTAAATCCATAGAAAAATGGAGCTTGCACTCAACTCTCTCATTCAAATGGAAAAAATGGTAAAAGCCCAAGCCTTGCATTTCAAAACTTCTAGCCTTCCTCTTGAAGCTGGAGGACAGCTGAGATCACCTCCTAAGGCTTCACAGGAGGAAAGCCACTTCAGGCTGAGAGCACGTAGCTGAGGAAGCTGCTCCTGACTCCTCCTCGAGCTGCTCCCCAGCTCCTCTCTGTCATGGGCATCTGCTGTGCGAGCTCTCTGCTCACCTTCCTCAATGGCACCACTGATCCAATAAAAGATATTTCCCAACAGCCTTCCTTCCTCTCACTACAACAAAAGATGAGGTCCTTGGGATGTTCTCAACGATCCTGAAAAACTCCGGAAACTCATGAGCTGCGGCTGTGACAAACCCTGAATGCCAGGTGCTGTGGTTGAATTTGAGTATCTATCTTGTACCATTTCCTAACCCTGGGCTTCCATTTCTGCTTTTTCCTGCCTGCAGGAACAGCAAAGTAGTTCCCAGATCTTTAGGAAGCTTAATCAATTGAACCTGAGTAATTAATGTCTTTAAAACACCTCAAAATTATTATACAATAAACAGTATAGAGCTGCATTGCTCAGTTAAGTTACTTGGATTATATTTGAAGAGAAGATGTGTGAAAGTATTAAATAAACAACACCACAATTTAGCACTAAAAAGCAGCACAGTTAGAGTTATTGCAGCCTGAGGTAACAGATAAACAATCAGTATTTCACCTAAAAAGATATACTGTAGTAGAATTACTGAAATTACAATACCCAATGCTGTTCTTTGGAGAGAACTTTAATGCTAGGAAAAGCTCTTTTTTACACAGGCACTGCCTTGTCTATAAAGTTAGCACAAACACCCCGCACAAATACATAACCAATTATTTTAATCAGATACTCCAGCAAACCACCCCCTCAGCCATGTACGTTATACCCAGAGACAGCACCGATAAGTGCTCATCACAAAATGCTAATTGCGTTCCATTAAAAATACTCAAACAGCCTATATGATTTCAAATATTGCGTGCTATTTCTCTCTAATTGGTCCAAAAGGAATATTTTCCTTTACCTTTGGTTTCCATGTGAACTTCAAAATTGTTCTGGAACTTGACAAAGACAAACACTTTGATGTTTCTTTGCATTAGGAAAATCTTTACCCAATAAATTACAATTATGTAAATATTAGCCCCTCTGGGGTATAAGTTCCTCTTTGAGGCATAAGATGATTAGAGCAGAAAAATTATTAGATTTGTCCATGACCACGCTATACTTTCCTTCCTCAGGAAATTCCGTTATCAAAGACTTTAATCCTATTCCCACTAAACAAGTAAATTTGGCCACTGAGTTAAATGGAAAAAGAATTCATTTCACCCATTCAGGCAGTCCCCTAAAAGCCTAGACGATAGTAACATCCCTGGCATGAATATCTAGTTGCAGTTTTTAACACTGTGCTTTCACAGTCGTGAATGATTTTACTCACTCCCTTTCTACTGACGTGAAATCTCAAGCTTTCCTGAAAAACTGCAAAATGCTGCTATACCCAGCTGGCAGCTGGACAGGCAGCGTGTAACCACCACATCTCGTGGGAGGTGCAGGGGGCTTGCCTGGTGCAGGGGCAGCACACAACGCTGCTTTTGACACGAGTGCTCAGTGGGTGATGGCCTGATCTGATGCCTGCAGGGCTCCTGCAGCGATTACAGGATCTGTGCGAGACGGGCACCCGCGGCTGCGGAAGGAGGGGATGCACATGGAGGAAAACAGGTTGGTTTCTGCAGCCCTGGTTACATCACCGAGTCCTTTCTGTTCCCTTTGCAAAAGGCACAGTTTGTACTCTGACCCTGGAGGCTTTATATTAAGCTTAAGAGCCTGTTTAGGTAGCAAGCACTTTTCTCTGTTCCATCCTTTGCTTGTGTGATTATAAAAGGCTCCAACAGAGCTCAACCTCCTTTCCCTCGGAGCAGACCGGCTGGTTTGTGATTTGGTGGAGGCTGTTTCCCTGTGGGTTTTCTCTTTGTTGAAGACCATAAGACAGTCAGTCTCAAGGAATGCAAAGGAAGACAGTGCCTCTTACCAGCAAGTACAGTGGATTTGAGCTTGTTTGTAGACACACCAGGCTCCAGTGATAGGAGGAGGTAGCATTATCTGAAATTTAAGGATTTTTCTTTAACACCCGACACCAGAAAATATAGCCTCCTGAATAATTTACACATGAATGTTCTGAAACATACTTAGGAGAACGAATTTGAGTAGAGACCAGCATGGAATTTTTAAGAAAGCCTTTTCTTTTATACATAGAATGAAACAGAAAGTGAATGGTGTTACATGTTCGTATTATAATACAGGGCATATACCCACTTTGCCAAAGGGTTATGGTAACTTAAGTGTCTAGCACAAAAATAGGACAACATGCCAGATTCCAAACAGTTGAGAAGCTTTTGAACCATTTTCCAGGAGGGAGACTATGATTCCATAGGTTTCAAGCCTTGTCACCTGCTTTCAGCCCATAACACCTGCTTAAAATATTTTTTATACATACACGCCTCCATGAAAATAACATATTTCTTTAGAAGCACAACAATAATTTGCTAGAACTTTGTGCGGTGCTGATGGGCCTAGAAACATCATGAAGTGTTACGGGAATATTTGATGCTCACACCCTCAGGTGGGGGCTCTTGCCAGCCTAGCTGTGGAACACAAGTTTCACTTGTATTTCTATTACATCTATATTACGTTACACACACACTGATATGTGTATATATATCTGTTTATTATGCTACACACAGATTAATCTTGTTTCCCCCGCCTCAACGCTGTATTTTTTTTGTACACAGAATTGCTACTTATGAAGGTAATTAAAGTTCACCAGTACTCACATGAAGAGATTAAGCCAGGGCTGTCTGCTGACTTTAAGTGCAACTCCTGGTCATTTGAACCTGGAACTTACCATTTCTGGAAGTGTTACCTTAATATCTGAAAAAAGAAGTTACAAGTTTTGCCCTGGTTTTCTTGGGTAAAAATCCCTTGGAGCAGAGAGGGATAGCTGAACTCCCAAGGGCTGCAGAAGAACTTTGGGAACAAGGATATTCTCCTGCTGCCAGTGATGGGCAGGTTTGCCCCAGCCCACAAGCCTACTGAAGTGCCCATTGTAACTGATCCATGTGCTTGAGTACAAAGGAGATTAAATTTTCTTTCTAGTCTACTGAATATGACTCAGTCACTCAGCTTCCTTTTTTTTTTTTAAAGGTTTTTGAAGAGAAAGAGTACAAAAGCTCTGCCAATCGTGTTTGCTTTATCTTATCCCATACCCTCCTTCACACAAGAGAAGCTGCAAAATATTCTTTTCAGCTTGTTTACCTGAAGTTTCACAAAATCCATACCATTCCGAAAGCCTAAAAGCATTTAAGGAGAATGTCCTTGTAAAGCATTGCTAAAGAACACAAATACACTTTCACAGTGGCCTGTAAGTACCTTTCTTTACCAGGTAATGCTAGGATGACAAACACGTTACAAAATTTTGTCTTGACAGCCTTTTTTTAGGTTTTTCACTTTTCCAGTGCTGCAGAGCAAAAGCACTACCCAAGAGAATCCTTCTAAACTTGAGAAACATGGCTGGACATCATCCAGAAAGGATTTCTTCTCCTCTGGAGAAATGACTGTAGGTACATTCAGATATTTGTACACCATTCAAACAGAATTTGCTCACTCTTATTACTGAGTGACAAAGCTGACTGAGATTACAGCTCCATACTTTGGTCCAATCAGTCCAGCATAAAGGATGTTCCAGGGAAACACATTACAAGCACTAAAATAAACTCCACGCTGGTATCACTGCTGCTAATACAGCTGCAGCTTAACTCTGCTCTTACTGACGGTAAATATTATTCTGTAACTGATTTCAGCTCGTTTCAACATGGCCATTGTAGATTAAGGCATGATTCAACAGGGTTAGGGAAAGGAAAATCAGGATCTGCTACTTATTTTGTGCCCTTCATTAGCATCTCAAAGAGAAGCAAAACAAAAGGAGCAGCTTTAGGAAAATAAAATGTTTGAAAGCCTGTTTTTGTTTTCCCCATTTCTTCAGCTTGATGGGGATCTGCCAGAGCATTACACTATAACTACTTGCACGTGGCCTCTATTAACACACCGCTCTTAATTTTAACTCTCTCAGCAATACTATCACATGTTTAAATTGCTCTGGAGGCTCTCCAACCGATTTGAATGGTACCTGATCTTAATCAACTTTTCTCACACTTTTTCAAAGAGTTGGTATTGGACCAATGTACAAATTTGCAGATATTGTGGCAGCTGTTTGGACTTTTACAAAGGAGAAAAGGACACACTTAACCAGCACATATTTCTAATTCGTGGTCTTCATCAAATCAGCATCAAAAAATGCTACTACAAAAATTAAAATAAATAAAAATCAATGATCTCCTTTATGGCTATTCATCATTCTTGAGAAGTTACCTCCTCACTTACAACGCTTGGGACTCACTTTTCAAATGTTAAGGCTGTTTTTCCATAACTTTCCTCTCAGCAGTGCAGCTTTTCCCCTGCTGGTGATTTTCAGGTAAAGCAAAATTTCAAAACTACAAAAATAAGAACAGCTGGTTTGGACCCTATTCTCCCTTTTCCTCTTTACAGACAACAGAAGAAGTTTGATTTACAGACAATTTTCTCTATACTTATATATCTGTTAGGAAATCTTTTTGCTATAATTATCTCAAGACAACAGACCAATGTTGGGTAATGAAAGAAATAATATAAGATCCTGCTGAGAGCAGACAAAACTCAATTCCCCAGTACAAGCAGGTAGCTAAAAACCTGATAAATTACTGCTATATGATATATCTTTCTTAAAATTGGAAGAGAATGGACCAAAAGCAGCACTAAGAGGGCTGTTGTGATGCACGAGTTGGAAGGAAAAATAACTACATTAGAAATGTTCCAGATCCCTTTCAGCAGTGGAAATTAATGGAACATTGTCAATTAGCCTGAAACACTTAGCTTAATGTATTTGGAATTTTGCATGATGGATGGTTTATGTAACTCCATAACAAAGCTCAGCACGAGAAAATTGTTTTGAAACTATGTTCCTCACAAAGGTGAAACAAAAAAATCCATATATACACATCCATGTAACATTTCCCAGGGATAAAACTGGGCATTTCCTCCTGCATTTAGGCTTTCAAATATTATCCAGAAGTAAAGCCCTTGCTAAAAAGCCCACAGGAACAATCTGAGTAGCAGTTTCACAGCAGACACTGCCCAAGCTGAATTTACATGCGGTTGTAAGACTCTGAGAAATGGGTTCCAGATTTCAGATGTCTAAGCATGCACCCTGCTATCACACCTGCGTGAACTGCAGCCAGGCAGCAGAGGTGCTTTCTGGTCATCACCATCCTGTTCTCTTCAGGTAGAGCTACCAGATCACAAACAGATGAATGACAAGGCGGTGCAAGGAGCTGCACTGAGACTGTAGCCACTGGTCAGAGGGCCAGCATCTGCCTCAGGAGCTGGTTCTTGAAAAGTAAAGGAGAAAATTCCCCTTGCTTATAACTCTCTTCTTCCCGTGAAACTGCAATAAGAGCCCCCATGGTAGTGCTTCTCCTGGGCTAAAGATTGGTTTGTGCAATGAAAACAACTTGTGAGTTTATGAAGAACGTCTTGTGACCCAAATACAAACACCTCAACAGAGAGTTGTTTTGGGTTTTGGTATTTTTTTTTAGTTTAGGATACAGGGAACCTTAAAGAGATCCCTAGTCATTGTAGCATCTCTAGGCTAATTTAATATCAGCGTATTCCCCTGATGCAAGTTCAGCCATCTGCCAAACTCCTTATGGAGCAAAAAGTCAAATGCATAACACATTTTAAAAGTATAAACTATTCATCAACAGGCAAGACATCCCTCAGGTTGCTCATTAAGAAGCCACATACTGGTACAGTTATAGAGTTGTAACTGCATGTCTTGTCTCCACTCTTTCAGGATTTACTTTAGCGAAAGATGGAATTAAACCAAATTTACATTCTTAAACTTACTCCTGCTTTCTGTTGAAAAAAAAAATAACCTTCTTCTCTGACCTGAACTTTATGTGAGCCTCTGACAAAACCTTTGTCAAATCGAACTTTTTATTGAGCATTCAGCATTTGTCACCAGTACAGCTCCCTCCCTTTTTCATTAATTCTGTGTTAAGGTTAAAATGAATTCTGTGCAGTTTCTCGAGCTTAGACCTCCCTCACAAAAATGATCAGTGACCTGGAAAATATAAGAAAACCTAGAGAGAGCTACAGATGGTACTCCTGTGGCAGTCCAAAATGTTTAAAATCATCATCCTTCCAGAGCCAAACTCAAACAAAAATAAAGCATCAGATGCCATTGCATATATCAGAACTGCACACTCAGTTTGCCACTTTTATTCATAAAATTAAACCACAATCAGGTTACGGGGAGCAAGACACCTCCACCCCGTCAGGTTCCATCTGTTCTCTTGGAGAAGAAGTTGGAGCTAGGGGAGTATGGAGTTTCCAGGAGATTTCTTAGCACTACCTTCTCCCTGCTTTCCCCGCAACCAGGGTATATCTGCAGTGGGTGCAGAACCTTCCCAGAAACTCCTCTCATGCCTGCCCAGAGCTGGAGCGGAGACCACGGTACAGAAAGGCCAGAGGAGGAGGGACTGAGAGTAGGTGGGATGAGTTGCCAAGGGAAGGGAGGAGACCAGGAGAGTTTCAGGTGGAGAGAAGACAGGGTGGTCCAAGGAGAAGGCAGATGGGCACACCTTGACAAGGACTCTGCAGGGGTGTGGAAGAAGGAGCTGGAGGAAAGGAGGCAAACACCAAGACTGAAATCTAGCCAGCTTCAAATTCAAACAGATTAAATAATCCTCTGTTCTTTTTATTTTGTTATCTGTATACAATTAAAACATCAATCATCTCACTTCCAAGCAGGGAACCTCAGAACTAGGGGTTACTCTGGACAAGAGCCCTGCTTCCAAAGGTATTTAGACTTATATAAATTTGGTATGGTTGCCGAAAAATTTATTTTTTAAAACTTCACTCCATAACAAACATTCATAACGTACTCCTTCTAAATGGGCCTGAAGATGATGAAAGTAGTGTTTTCTTAGCTGTGGTTTTGAATTCCATATTTAATAGTGACATTTATTAAATATTAATTTGAAAATGCATAATTTATACCAGTGGTTAGCATAGGTGAATAGTTCTGTCACTCATGACCTCTGCTTGAGCACTTATCACTGTTCATACTCACTTAGTCAAGTGAAGGTTTAATTTTATAACTCTTCATTTTGCCCAAGTTTCCCAGTTTAGTACCCACTCACGCTGGCAATCAATAGATGCCCGTGGACCACACCTGGAAGCCACCAAGAGCCCAGGGCAGAAGGAAACCACCAGCCTCTCGCCCATTTATGTCTTTGGAGACTGAATAGAGCAATGGAAAAACCTGCAGAAATCCATGGCTGAGAGGCAGTAAGAACAGTTTTTATGGCTGCATTAACCAGAACTGGTTTTATGAATGCCCCAGGTCTGTTTCTGTGCTGAGCCAGGCCAGGCTGAACTATCTTTGGCAATGATTTTTATTAATCTATGCTGCATTGAAAGGACTGACAATGGTCACTCAGACAGTAACTAACAAAGGAGTTGAAAAAAATAGTTTTACTCGGGCCAATTATTTCTTCTCACTTTGCAGTTACTGAGGTGTAGAAGACAATATGGGACATGGATTTTAGAAAGGAATTACCAGGAGGTGAATATGTAAGAATTGACTGGTGCAAAGGCACTTATTGAGCTGCAGATGCGCATCAGTAAACCCACATTACTAACCTGAACAAAGCAAGAGAGATCTGTGAGCTCCCTGGTCGGTGCTCCTGGCTCACACCTGCCTGGCCAACACGATCAGAACAGTGCAGAAGGCTCCGTGGCCTGCACAGACCTCTTAATAACTGAGAGTTTTTGTCTTAGGTCCTCCTGCACTTCTATGCACTGTTTGTGACACAGAGAATACTATTTCCTTATGTTAGCAGGTGATGCACAACATTCATATTGGATTAAGCACTGAAGTCAACGCAAATTAAGAATTTCCAGCATTTCATAGGGTGAGATACCTTGAACATATTAAACAGGTATTAAAATCTCATCTTTAGTCTTGAGTATATATATATATATATAAGCACATAAATAAAAAGCATTCTCAGTCATTTGCTTGCAACTGCAGTTCAAATACTAGAGGGCAACTGCCGAATGAACAGATTAAAATTCTGTATTTTCCTCATTTAGTCCCTTTCCTACAAAATTTAAGGAAAACACCAGGAAAAAGCCCAGCAGCAGAGTTACATTTACAGTTCCCAGCGTTCAAACTGGGGTGCTACAGACTCATAACAAATCTCAAAAAGGGCCTGCTTAATAACAAATTATTTAAGTTTTAACAGTTCAAATGTTACCATCTCCCAGCTGTAAGGCAATTATAAAACGCAACTGAGAATATCCTTGCAAACATGTTTTCAAACTTGTAGGCTGTCACACTGACGTAAAACTGATGCAGTGCCACTGAAATCAATTAGGTTTGATGGGCACAAAGTTGGAGAAGAATCACAATATCGATGTCCGAAAGTTAGCAAGAAGGTAAATCTTACTCAGCAAATATCAAGCATTACCTTAAACCTTTCTGATTTCTATTTTCAAAATTTTAAAACCACTCTGTGGCAAATGATCAGCTACAAATGCCTCATTCCCAAGAAGCCAAACAGTTCAATTCCGTAACTTCCTTGCTTTAAAATTAACAGTCGATGAAATTGAATCAGGTGTTCTTAACTTAAACTGTAATGGAAAAATTCCTGTAATATCCACATCAAATGAATGGTCTTGGTTTGGAAGGACTTTCTGGTGACTTCAGAGTCACTTTCTGCAAGCTGAAATTGGAAAACCACCAATAGCACCAATTTTCTTCTTTTATTTTCTGTCTATAAAAGATTTCCATCAATACTGGATCAAGAAAATAAGTTAAGTACATCCATAATAAACCCTAAACTAGCTAGAAATATGCAAATGAATGCACAAGATAACAAAAACCATTTTCTTTTAAAAAGTGTCTGCATGTATTCACTTAATTCCTATTCAACCCTCTCTGAAACAACACAAATCTGAACTTCTGGCCTGTAGATTTTGGCCTGAGTGTTGTACATCACTTCTCAGAGAACTGAGAGCAGAAGGTGATAGCAAGAGTTCAACATCCTCTTCCACTTCCGTGCTGTACATTACTAAGATATAAACAGGAAAACTAAACATTTTGCAGAACAGTATGTAACAAGCAGAAATGAGTCCACCATCTCTGACATACTCTGGTCCCTGAGTTCCACAAATCTTTTCATCTAAGACACAGAATACTTAATGAACCAATGCAGTAAGTGATGAAGATCAAGGGAGTAGGCATCAGATTTTAGTTGAGATTATCTGCATGCAAAATTCCCAAGAAGAATGATCCTAGTGCTGAGTAGCGCAATGTTTATTTGGAAATACAGGCAGTATTACTTTAGTCATGAAGAAGAGCTGCTTGCTCAGTCTCTGCAACTTCTTCCACAGCAGCCCAAAATGGCTAACACATCGGCAAGTTCTAGGAAATGTCAGATAGTTGATTGTAGGAAACCGAGGGGTTAAAACTTCCACAGACAATGACAGATTTGACCTTAACCCTTGGAGAGAACTCGGGTTGATGTGATGACAGGATATATGGATTCCAAGCAAGAGAATTACAGACCTATGTTTTTGTAGCTATAAATAAGAAACTGTATTGAGTGATTTGGTGGAGGGTTTTAAGCATAGTGGTGTGATTTTGTAGTTTAAGTTAAGAATTTAAATGTTATAATAGAAGTATATGGGTGTGCGTGACTTAGCAGATAATTGGTAGAAAATAGACTCATTGCAGTAAAAGTGACCAAAGGTGATAGGTTATCAAGTCAAAACAAAGTTTAGTGTTAATGGCTTATTGGACCAGAAAGTTATAAATTGCCGTGTAACCCTGAAACTCGTGGCTATCTTCCATTATGGCGATTTGTTACTAAGTTCCATGGACTCTGAGACTGACACCTTGTTTGTTATTTTAAGTAATAAATGGTGTATAACCGTGATAGTCCCATCTCTTTAATAAAAGGTCCGACCAGAAAGAAGTACAGAAACAGCAAATACCTTACAGTTGATATGTAAATTGTCCTGAAATAAGGGAAATGTGTGAATTTCTCTGCAGTCTAATAGACTAAGTAGTGTGAAGTACTGTTAGAAAAGCAACATCTCAAGTTTTACACCAGAGTTTTCTACTAGTTTTTCAGTAAGTGAGACTAATGTCACTTTTTCTAGCTCCATTAGGCCACACACCACCCTGCCGTAACCCAGTTTGCAGCAGAGGCGATGGCAGAGTCAGCACAGCTTCTCCATCTGTCTTGTCAATGTGTGATCCAGCCCTCGGCAGTCAGGAGCTCCTTCCTGCCACTGCTAATGAGCAGGAGCTGTACCTGTGGCAGGTAAATGCTGTGCCTTTTCTACCAACAAGCACAGGACAAAAATCACGTCCAGACCAGAATCCATTCAGCAGAGAGTCTGTACCCAACCCAGCCTCTACCTGGGTTTTTCAGGTTTATAGGAAATTGACTGAGAACTGAACATTTCTTTAGGGGCTGGCAGGCAGCCCTAAAAGCAATCCCCCATTTCCAAACTGCTTTTCCAGTGTGGCTACTGCCCTCCCATTCCAACCCTCTCCATCCCAGAGCACTTGGCAGTACCTCATCAGCTCTGGAAGACACGCCTGGGAGAAGAGTACGCAGCAAACTGCCTCGTGCTGAATATGACACTTCAGATCCTGACACTGCTCCAGTTTTCTGAGATCCTGATGTGGCTGAATCACTTAGTAAAGCTTTTCAGGCAAGGGAGAGGAGAACAAGGCAGTAAAAGGGTGCTCAAGGAAATTTTCAGGAAATGTAAGTAACATTATTGCAACACGTTCTTCCAGCATCCTGTGATGTGTAGCTCAGGCAAATTTTGAGACAGAATATCTTTGTATTTAGCCCCAAGAGAGTTCCTTGCCCATTAATTTCTTTGATCTGCTCTTGAAAGCTGTGTAAGCTTTCAGAATTTATGTCATCTTATTGGAAAGGTTTTCACTGCCTGATTGCATTGGGTGAAGAACACAGAAGTAAAAATGAAGATTAAGTTTCTACTCTGGCCTTATTTTCTCTGAGTGTTCCTTCTACACCTTGATCATCTATCAGCCTTACTCTCTAGCTTCCTAATTCTGATGTATTTGAAAAGAATTGATTTATTATTCACCTTTTTTCCCCCTTCCCTGTCTTGTTCTTTTACATTTAACCTGTTGGAGTCCACCACCCACTGTATCTTTCCCTTTGAACATGGATTTACCTCTTGGCAGGGTATTTTCTCGCTTCTTAGAGTCCCCTTATTCTGCTCTCTAACAATGACACTTTATTTCTGGGTTTGTTTTTCAAAACATTTTGATAAGTAGGTTAATTCTGTTTTTCTGGTTCAACACCCTTGGATAGTCCCCATTCTGCCTACAAGATACTTACTTTGGGTTTAAAAACAATTCCACATCCTTTTAAGTGCTAAGTGTCAGCATTTTAATCACTTTTTTGTGTGGACACTGAAAAGCTTTAGCGGAGGGATTTTTCAGCTTTCTGCTGCATTCTGTGAGAACTTTATGTTTCTCACAGAAACTATGCAAAATACTGTTAAGGGTTTTTGTAAACTATTTCTCTATCTTTGCACCTGCTGTTTTCCAAAGGACTGTTATGATATCCTGAAAGAAATATTTTGAAATGGGTGTTGAGTGGACTGATCAATCACCCTGATGGGTGGTTGGTCAGAGGTCCAATAATCTTCTGCCATGCTGGCGACTCAACTCATAAAAACCGATTTATAATTAATTAAATAAGCCGTTTTCTCCGGACTTTGGTTGTGTCCTTTCTCATCGTCGCAGGCACAGCAGCAACATTTTTGAATTCAGATAAGCCTGTCCCTCCTGTATAGACTTCCACTCCTCCAGACAGTTCTTTAACATTGATGAAATTGTTCCACTCACCCTTGTGTGCTCTCTCCCATACTCCCAGCTGCACACGGAGACTAAACCACTCCATCTCCTTACCTGTGTTACTTCCGAAGGGAACCACAGGCTGAACGCTGCAGAAAAGAGCAAAGTACAGGATGAAAACCTCATTTCAGCCTTCAAGTGGCCTGTGATTGTACGGGATAATCCCAGATTAACCACCACAGCGCAGAATTTGCGTAATTTGGCTGAGTTTGTCCAAGAATTGTGACCTGTTTGTGCCAATTTTTGGCTGCCTCTGGAAGCAAATCTTAATCTTATTTTCAACCACCAGGCCACAACAGCCTCTGAAGAGTTATCTCAAAGGACTGCTAATGAGTTGCAGTCCACCAGATATGATACTGCCAACATCTCTACCTTTTTTTCTAGTTTTACAAGAAAAAAGGAGTTAAAACAGAGTAAAGAGCAGTTTGATGCTTATTAGAAACAAATCACACTCTGAACAGTTCATGCAACAGCTTAATCAGCAGGGAACACAATGGCAAATGAGGGTAAAATTAAGCCCCATGTTAATAAATATTAAGCAATCTTTAATTTGTTTCAAAACAATGGCTTTACCATCACCTTCATAGAATCAAATCATTATTAAAAATATTGCTCTGTACTTCTTTAAAGCTCTAAAAATCTACAGTGCTACAGGACGGATCTAAAGAATGCATTTTCCCACCAATACACCTATGAATTTCAGACATCCTTATCAACACGTTGTGCTGATTCAACTGCTCCTTAAACAAGAAGCTATCTCAAACTCATCCTGCTGCTTTGAACTGAGCTATTTTCATGTTTGTTCCAAATGTGCTTTCCTTGAGCAATCATTACAACATCAGAAGAAGAAAAAGATGGAAGAAAAGTTCAAGCTCTCATTGATTTTGATTTAATGTGCTAGAAAGTCTCTCACGATCCATCCAATGCGTGAGCAGTGATTGGATTAAAATTGGAGTAAATTCTCCCAACCAAATGCAACATTTGGTAGATACTGAAATGGCATTTGTGAGGTAGCACTATCAGAACAAAACACCCGGAAAGGAAAAAATGGGGGAAAATACATTAGAGTCTGTGGACACAAAGTAATTCAATATATTGTCCTCTCCATCCGCTTTATTACAGCAACAAGTAGCTGAACAGCCAGAACTGTGCTTTGCTACTCTTTGCCTATTGTATTGTCTATTTTATTTATTTTGTTGCGATTTAAAGGTCTGAGTTTGTGGACACAAGCAGCAGCAATGCCAGTAACACTTCCTGCCTAAGTTTTAGTCCTGTCAAACATGAGAAAATTATTATAGGGTGTGCTCCAAATTTCTAAAACTTTATTAAATCATGCTGAATCTGTGCACAACAGAGCCTTTCCCTCCATCCTCTCGTGAGTTTCACAACATGGGTGGGTTTTTCTTGCTATCAAGAGATTTACCTTATTTTTTCAAGCACAAATGCTCCCAACCACCCTTACTCCCACTGCAGATGCCTCAGTGTCCTAGAAGATGTGGCTGGGAATCTGTGGAGTCCTCTCAGGACAAAGCTGGAAGCTGGACACCTGGGTAGTCATCAAAACCTCCCTACTTGCAGTCAGATTAATTTCTCCCATTTCTGACTTTGTTTCATGAGTACTGTCTAGAATAATGCCAATAACACAGGAAGAATTTAAAATATTTGAAACTCAAAAGGACTTCTACGGTGCTCAAAGAAATTTCACTTCCTAAAATTTTCTTAGACAGTTCTCAAAAAACACTAAAATAATATAAAGAAAGCACAAATAGATTGCGTGCTAGAGCCAAAGGGCTCCTGCAGAGTTTGAGCTGGATGGTTTTCCAGGATTCCGCAATAAATACAAGTTAAAGTACTAAAAAAGCAAAGATTAGATCACGTACAGCAAAATGCACTACAGAAATTGGGACTTTGGTATTACACTCTAAATTAGAACAGAAGAGTAATCTTTGATCTATTAACCCACTTGCCTTGGTGTTGAGTCTACTTCCTTGTTTTGAATTTTTTCCTGAAGAAAAGTCCTGTTACCCCAATAAATTAAATACTTTTGAGTCTGTTTTAATTTAGAACATTTTTTGCCTATTTTTTTGATTCACATCTCAAGTAAACAGGCTTGTTTTCATGATGAGTGCTAACAACAGTCCCCATCAACACAGCCTTTTATAGACTAGATACAGCTCTCTGCTGCCATTCAATATTATTTGTTCATTTTAAATAATGAATGTAGCTTACCAAATGTTGAACAGCTTTAAAATGCTTTATTATTCTTAAGAGCTTTGCAATGCACTTAGGAAAAAAATCAGAGTGTTTAAAAATATACATAAAAATGTGATGCTCCTTTCAGTATGTATTTCTATTTAACAATTCAAATTTTTCTAGCAACAGAAGCCCATGATTATTCAATTAATAATAACTCAAAAAGCCAGAACATGTTTATATGATGAGTCTATGCTATGCTGAAAAGATGGTTAAGAAATGATGTCTCTTGCTCACCATAATGATTTCCATTGGATATTCAGTCACATCTGCATGTATTTTATTTATTTATAGAAAATATCAGCACATAGTGGCATTGCAGACAAAACACAGGTACAGGAGGATGAGTTCAGATGGGTTTTGTGAAAGAGTCCTAAGGATGAAGCCAGAAGAGTTATACTTATGCCAGCTTAAGAGAATGCAACTGGTTCAGTGCAGGGCTTCTTGACAAGCTGTTTTTCATTTCTTGCTGGGTCTGCAGGGAAAAATTCCCAAGAACATTTGTGAGGCCTAAACTCAAGTTAGCAAGGATTGGCAAACAAAGTAGCTGCCACATTCTGCCTTAATTTGGGCAGTTCATCCTCACACACAGACCACGTTTTCGGCTGCCTGACCTCTCCCCAGGCTTGGGACTGTCATGTGAGGTGGTGCCTCATTCAAGGAGGTGACAAGCAATCACAGAGTTTAAGCATCCCCAGCCTGGAACACTTGTGAAAGCACCAGTCCTTCAGAATTTCTAATCCTAATAGAAAAGCCTATTTGTGTTACACTCAACAGTCAAATATTCTTGCAATAGTTTTTTTTCCATATTCAGAGTGGAATTTTTCCTGAATTTTTCCACATTCAGGCTCTGCTGGAGTCCAGCTACTTCTGCCAGAAGGAACCAATGAGGCTTCTCTATTCTTTCCATTTTACAGAAAGAACAACAATAAGATTCCTCCTGGACCTTTACCTTCTCCCTCTTTAGCTCTCCAACCCCATGTGATGTTAATACCAAGTTATCTTCCCAGCTCATGCTAGAAACAAGGTTTAAATGTTTTTTACCCAAACATGAAGAAAGCTAAGCAGTTTGCAAACAAAAGGTTGAACCATTTTTAGAAGACATAACTAATAGTCTTGAAGATTGCAAGTATTTGAGGCGTAGGTATGCTGTAATATATCTGCTCCTATCTGCTTCAAGTTAATAAAACTGAGGGAACCAGATGTCTTTGAGATTATTGCAGATTTTCACTGCCAGTAACAATTAAGCCACAGCAGGGAACTCATGGGGTAGGAGAAAACTGTAAAATTAAATTTCAAGTGCCTACAAACTAATCATACATTTAAAGGATACTCCACCGATATAGTTTTGAAATCATTGTTCTGGCATATTATTATTTTTTCAAAGAACATACAGATATCTGATGAAGAGAATTTTAATTAAAAAATCTTGGCAAGACACCAAGGCTTAGTCCTTCAAAAGAGTATTCTTTAAAAGCTCAACCTCAGGCCAAAAATGTCACCGCAGAAGGAAAGAGACAAGCATACAAAGCTCTTGACATTTTAGGGAGAATCTGAGAGCATATGGGCAAAACTGGGGGAATTTTAAAAAGCCCAAATTAAAAATGTGTTGTTTACGAGAGAGAAGCAGTCAGCAGTTTTCATATTTAGAGCCCATTCAAATATTCTAAGTTTCAAGTAGTCTTTGCTTTGAAAAATCAATGCAAACTTCAGAGATTCAGTAATCTAATAACAGAGCACTCTTGTCTCCTGGAAAAACCATCCAGGCACTTTCCACCTGGCACGGGTCTGCTCTGCACTCACACAGCTTAAGGGCGGAGTTAAAAGCAGAGCTGTCAGTGGTCCTGAACTCTCGTTTCCCAAAGCTCTGGATCCCTGCCTCCAGTTGTCAAACTTAACTTCTACACGTGTCCCAACAGAAAAGCGTTGTCCTCAGACAATTTTGTCTCTCATGTCAGATGCTGGGAACTTGTTGAGAGACAGATTTCTTCTACAATAATGGCCTTTCATCAACAGAATTATGCTGCCTGTTAATGTTATAGAAAAAAAAAGTCATACGGAGAAGCACAACAGCCTTCTATATATCCAGCATTTTAAGGACCACAATGCCATACAGCACTTCCATCAGAAATCTCCAGGAATTCTTTTTAGAAAAGAGATAATTTAGCTAATTTAGTTATAATCTAGGATACAGGAATTGGAATAACTACATTTTACTTTAATGTCCCATTTTGGATACTGGTTTTAAAGGGAAAATTATCTTAGGAACAATTCTTAAATGAATTTAAAATAAAAGTTCACAAAATAAGCTTTGTTGATATTCCTAAAAGAATTCCTAAACTGCCCAGAAGAAATCCCCTAAGGACCACTCTCACCAAATATATAAAGAGCAATAAGTAAAGTGATATTACCTGAATTAAACCCCAATACCTCAATACACACCAGCACAGCCCTTCCCAAATATTCTTTGGCATATTCTCCTGTTTCTGCCTTCATAACACATTGACTAACATAGTGGCTATTTTTGTATTTCTGATTAAAGAAAAAGCTTTTGGGTAGTTTCAAACAAATGAGGCTCTACCTGAGCAACAGGATTTGTTGCTGTGACAAGGATTGCTACTGCCATTTAAATGAGTCAGGCTCAGTTGGTGCTTTCTATTAAACTGTTACCAAAGAAAATCTTTTTCCCATTTAACCTCTTGCTCTTAAGGCATAGTCAAATTTATTTCTTAGCTAGACCTTTTAAGGAAATGAGATTTATGCATTGAAACTGCATGGTTTCAGTGACTTGTAAATCCATCTGCAATTTTCCCTTAAATGCAATGGAGATGCAAAAATCCCCAGGTACTGGAAGTGTTTATAAACTCCAAAACATGTTCAGGGAGAGAGGCCCTTGCAGGCCCCACTTATGGCAGGGAAGGCTGCAGGATGAACTTCCTCTCCAAGAGCTGCAACGTGAGTTTAATTTTCACACATAAGTTCTGCCTATTAAGAAATAATTTTTGTTTTTAAACTTTCTGACCCTTTTTAAGCTTTCTGACCATCATCACCAGATGAGGGCTTAGGGAACATTACGTTTTACCACTTACCCAGCAATCAAAATTACAGCCTTCATTACTAATTCCAGGTATTTCCCGGAAGCCACTATCCAAAAGCGTTCTGGCTGGCTACCTGAGCAGCGCTCGTGTTTTCAGTTCAGCTCTCAGACTGCAGATTTCTGTCCTCAATTAAATGTGAAACATCAGAAATTTCCTTACAAAGCTGCGGAGTGCAAAGGTAAACCAAATAAACTCTCAGTTTTGTTAAGCTCTCCAGATCAAAATTGTAATATGGACCACCAAGAACTTAGACTGCATCCACCATGCGCTTTCTAGACAACCAGAGGATTTTTGCCTCCTAAGCTCCTTATCCATCCACATCCATGAGCACTGAACGTGTTCCAATGCTATTTCATAGGAAGGTTCACCCCTGCACCTTTGCAAACAGCCCGAGCTAAAACTGGAACAGGAGAGCAGCACTGACATTTGCTGTAATTTCATCACAAGGAAGAAAATAAATGCTTAGTTGAATCAGGCATCCAGGGACCTACCCAGCTCCAAATCATCACTGGAAAGAAAATGACAGTGTATTTCATAAACAGCTGGATGTACTCTTCACCAAAGAATTTCTTTCCTTTTTGTTTTTTCAAGAATATAACTGCAGGACTAATTTTTCTTCTAATCTATCTTTGAGAAGAGTGAACAAATTCCATCACAGACTGTACAAACAAAAATCCCTCCAGTTTTCCCTGAAAAGTCAGAGGAAGAAATACATGTTCTCATATGTGCACACAATACCAACACAAGTATAAAATAAGGTAATGAAGGCAAAACATCAGAACTGATAAAGCAGCTCTTTAAATTTGCTTTAATTGCAGCGCATGCTGATTCATGGATGCTTACTAGGGGAGAAGCCCAGTTCACACTGGCCTCCCAGGATCTAGATACCTGAGCCTAAAAATGATGCTTCTGGTTATAACACCTGCTATCAAACCTCCTCCGCTATAAACTGCAGCCGTAACTCAAAGAAGGCAGCAAACTGACATCCAGTATGGTCATTTTGCCCTCAAAAAATGTCCCAAGCCAAAATGTCTTTGGAAACAGAATTTAACATCCATATTGAGATTTTCAAAGTGTTGTTTCTATTACAATCAGTAAGGAACAGATTTCAGAGTAAACAGTTCTAGCTGTGACCATAACGAGGCCTGTAAGAATCACACTTTTTATAACATTCCCATATCATGTCTTGTATTTTAATAGAGACTAAAACTCTATGAACCCTTAGCTTCAGGAACTGTAGGGTTCTACTCTTGTAAGGGGTGCTACTTGTAATGTTTTTTCTGTTTCTGCTTCTTTCTGGTTGGACCTTTCATCAAAGAGATAGGACTATCACAGTGTCTTGGGGTGACTCTATCATGTGTATCCCCTATCATGCTCTATGCCCGAAAAGTAATATTGTGCCTTTTCTGTGCCTTTAAACTGAGCTTGAGGAAAAAAAAAAACAACAGACGAACTTTCCAAAGCAGCTTCTCAAGGACACAGAGATTACACTCCTCAGTGTTGTCTGGCTGCGGGTAGCACGGGGGGAGCACCCTGCTTGGTTTTCCTTCAGCCAGCTGGTTTTTTTTCCCCTCTTGATGTGAGACGGAGAGCTGAATTTTGTTTCCTGGGACTTTGGTTTTTTCCTTTCTTCTCCTCTGAACTGTTTCAACAACATCAGAACACATCAGGAGAATTTTCTCCCCGAGGCCCGGGGGTGGGCCCACACCCTCACCGACCAGCTCCGAGGAGGAGAGAGACCACACCTACAGAAGGACTCTGAAATCTTCCCAGGTTTCTCTCTATAGCGGGGGTTTTAATTCATTATTTAGCATCATTATCCTTTTCCTGTGTGTTTGTTAAAATAAATAGTTTTTATCTCTTTCACTTTCTTTTGAGGAAAAATCTCCTTTTTTCCCAAACCCTGTGGGGGGAAGGGTGGTTGCAACCTGGTTTTCTCTCAGGGGCTATATTACTAGATTTTGGCCAAACCGACACACACGGTTATACACCATTTATTACTTAAAATAACAAACAAGGTATCAGTCTCGGAGTCCGTGGAGCTTAGTAACAAATCGCCATAATGGAAGATAGCCACGAGTTTTAGGGTTACATGGCAATTTATAACTTTCTGGTCCAATAAGCCATTAACACTAAACTTGGTTTTGACTTGATAACCTATCACCTTTGGTCACTTTTACTGCAGTGCGTCTATTTTCTACCAATTACCTGCTAAGTCACGTACACCCATATACTTCTATTATAACATCTAAATTCTTAACTTAGACTACAAAATCACACCACCATACTTAAAACCCTCCACCAAATCACTCAATACACTTTCTTATTTATAGCTACGAAAACATAGGTTTGTAATTCTCTTGCTTGGAATCCCTATCCTGTCATCACATCAGCCTGAATTCTCTCCAAGGGTTAAGGTCAAATCCATCATTGTCTGTGGAAGTTTTAACCCCTCGGTTTCCTACAAGGAACATATACCTTAATTCAAAGCTGCCTCCTAGAGCTATCAATATCAATATTCAAATTATTAATAATGTTCACAAGCTTCTGATTGCCCAGGAGCACCCACAATGGCAGTTCTGCATCCACAGGTTTGGGATGAGGTATATTCAGCCCCAAATTAAGCAAATATGCCTGTACCACAAACTGCACCCTGGGGTAAAGATCTCCACAAACTCTAGTTTGTGTTCTTAAGTAGCCTAGCACAGCAACAGAGAAAGTCTGAGGCATTACCTTCAAGCATTTAAGAGCTTTACCCATACCAGCAGCAGTTCTAGATGCTAACCAATATTTAGTTAATGAATAAAACTTGGGGGTCATCTATAAAAAGACTACAAATGACAGAGTGCAAATATATTTATTGATTAAAGTTTCTTAGGAATTGATTAAACTCAAAGAAATATAATTTACTTTTTTTTCATTTCATAACAAAAAATATTTGTGCAGCAGCAGCAAGGAGTCTTAATACAGAAAAATAAAAGTCCAATATATCTGAAGCCAGGAACATTTACTGCAGGGTTGTTCAGAACACAAATAAAAAAATGGATTCCTAGCAGCATTCCTTTAAGCCCAGACACTGTGTTTTGCTCACTCTCTCTCACACAATTAACCTGAGAAAACATTAGTGGTTTTGTAAGCCCCCGCGGTTTCTTTGTGTACCAATCTATTTCTTACTATTGACAGTGTGTGAGGCCAATAATGCATGTTCAAAGGGATAAAAGCTATATTTAGAAGCCAAAAGGAACAAACCGACAAGGGAAAAACTGCAGCTACCACAGAACTCCCAAGAACATGTGCACTATGGAACAACAGAGGTCACCTTCGTTGGAGTAATGGTAAATCGGGGAGCATTAATCAGAGAGCTTACAGGAAATTGTAAGAAATGAGACCACCAGTTCCAGAGAACACGCAGACTGAGCTGCAACTTACCCATTTTTCACTTCCAAAGTCTTGTACACATTACAGTCATTTTTTAAAATTAATTCCCTTATTTTAAAGCTGGTCCTTACAGCTCATTTTGATGCCCAGTAGTACCACCTTTCTTTAGTTTTCTTTAAACATCCTCTGTTTGATTTAATTTGATTTTTGCGTTATATTCTCTTCATTTTCACACTAATACCACATCTCTGTATTTACTCTTCTCCCAGATGCCTACATTATCTCCTTTATCATGGAATTTATCTTTTCATCCTTGAATCTACTGATTTTCTCTCTAGTCTAATTCCTTTTTGCTTTCTGTGATGCAGCCTGACCCTTTTATCAGCTATGCCATCACTTTTCTATCAATCTTCTCTCTCTAAAATGACTCCTGAGAGACTGCAGACCTAAAACAGAGATCCCCTGAAGATCCTCAGCATCTGGAGAAGAGAGATTACAGTTTTTGACATGAAAAAAGACCCTGTTTCAAGGCTCTTCCCTCTTACAGAGCCAAAACTTTTACAGCACCATGAGAGTACTCTGCCATTGCAGTTGATATTCTTTTGGGGGATGTGAGGACTTGAAAACTCCTCTGTGACTTGAAAATCTAAGTAGCTAAATGATGAGAGGTGACTCATTAGCCTCTCATAGGACACAAGAGAATCATGGGAGGCTGGAAGAATAAGGAACGACTAAAAGAAAGAACGCTTGTCTACCATCCTCAAAACCCAGGCTGCGTGGACATATGAAAGCCTGCCAGTCAACTGGGCATGAAGAATTTTATAAATAACCTGAGAATGGAATTTCAGGGTACAGTCATGTGAAATGTGTTTCCAGCTACAATAAAGCCAAAATTCAATAACAAGCCTCAGAAGTGTCTTTAAAGAGAGAATATATTTGAGATTACAGTGAGTTACGGTTATAACCAAAGTACAAAGAGAACCTCTTCTGATGACTTAAGGTACATATTAAATTATAAATTTATGGATGTCAATGAATATTTTCATAAAATACCTTCAATATCAATCAAATCAGTGCTGCCATTCTGAAGAGATGTTATTTCTCAACACTGAGAACAAAATCACTCTTAATCCTCACCATAGCTTCCACAGCTCAGCTGTTAATCACTGTGTTGTGACATATATCTCTCTATATGAAAGGCTGAAGTATCAAAAGAAAATAAAATAAAAATCATAGTTAAATGCATAGTTGAGCAGAGATCTGCTTTGAAATATCCTCACTTGAGGTCTAAACCAACTGCACTTGTCAGTCAGCTTTTTTCCCTTATTTCATCGCACATAATAGCTAAGAATCCAATCCTTTCAGTTTCTCATCTGGCTGTTCCCTGTATAATCTTTTAAAATGTCACCCATACTAAACTAAGGGTACCAAGCTATCGCTTGCTAAAGGACCCAAAATACCATTTGGCTATTTTCAACTTCACACGGAGCAAAGCAGATCCATCTTGGACACTCTGACTCCTGTCAAAAAGTTAGAAACCATTGTTAGGTTTTACAAAACCAGGAAACCTAAAAATAAAGTGAAATGTTCATCCTGCCACTACCACCCAAACGTGCTGGGGAGAAAGTGGCTCTTCCAGTATGTCCCAAAGCCAGAGCTTGCCAAGGAGCCTGCTCACCTCCCACCAAAGAAAAGGACTTACAAGTATAACCTTAGGCCTTGTTTTACACCATCAGACAGATAAAAGAGAATTCCTCAGAGAAATTCAATGCCACTTACAGCTTCACAGTCAGAAACTTACTCAGTTTACCCCAAAAGCCCTCGAAAGAGTGTGAATTTTAATGATGCTCACACACACACACCCCTTCAACAAATTAAACGGCCTTAAAATAAACACCCCATTAAAACTGCTTTCTCTAATCCAACTGCTTTCTCTAATCCACTTATGACAACAAACAGTTGCCAATACTTACCTTATTCTATAATCATCCTTAGTTTCTTCATCCTTCAAAGACTGACCCAGGCCTTTCAGGCTATACCACAATGGAATAAGGCAAACCATCCATAGCACGTAATGTTAACATCGCGAAGCTGTCACTGTTAAATACTACTGACATTACAATGCTGGTAATAAAAATATTAATTATTAAATGATAAAATGCATGGATTTAATAATATATTAATCAAATATGCTGAATATTTACTTTAAATAAATGTTTTAGCATCAAGTGTTTCAGAAAAGGTAAACATGTAATGCTAATCTAACATAATGAGAAGTATTTTAGGATATGGGATCAACATCTTACCTAGAAAAAAGCCTTATTTCAGGATTTTTTCCAGTAATTTCTGTCCCCAGGATCTACACTATGATTCAGCTTCTGTTTCTCAGGCTGCAGTGCACTTTTAAATATCCTGTGAATTGAGAGAAAAGCTTTTACTTGAACATTCTTTCAAAAAGGTGAAAACAATTCACATTATAAGACAATTTTTGATCCGTGAATAATTACCCACAGTACTCCCAAGGGGTCAAGTCCTGTATATTAACAAAAACATTACATCTGTTTGCTAATATTGATTAAGATCATACATTGATTTTTTGGGTTGATTAACAGACTAGCAAAGTGTTGGGTTAGACAATGAACTCACATAATGTGGAGAAAAAACACATTCTAAATACTGTAGCTATTTTTCTGTAACAATTACTTCCAGGTGAGCAATTACAGTCCTTCAAGTTCCATCTATAAATTTATCAGGATTAAGACAAATTATCTGGTAATATCGTGACACAATTTCCCCACTGTGCAAACAATCTTGGCACGCTTGCAACTAAACATCATTTCTAACATGGACATCTGCTTTACCACCTGTTTTGCAGCTACACCAAGGAAGTGGTTATTAATATAAAAAGCTTCCTTGAAGTTTCATGATTAATAAGAGGAAAGTCAGATTACTTTTTTCTCTTTACATTCAAACTCCTTAAAGTATCATGTTTTGAAGAGGCTTTTAACCTTCAGTTGGGGTTCATTGTTACTGCTGCCAGCTGGATTTTTCAATTCTCTCAAAATATTCTATTTACTGTGTACATTATTGCATCCTCCAAACACACACAGCACGGTCCTGGCTCAGTGATCAGATACAACAGAGCTGAAAGGACTGCAAAAGCTCCCTGTAAAGCTTCCTAATCACTGCACTATCTCCTGAAAATGTAATAAAGATTCCCTTTGAGCTGTAGGAATAGGATCTGTAGCTACTGCAAAGGCTGAAGCTACTCTAGACAACAACCAGGTGACAAGAGGAAGAAGTTACACGTGGTGCTGCAAGGTCAACAACACAAGATGAAAGAGAGAGGGAGTAAAGATAACCTCAAAGTTAAATCATTGCATTATCTTCTACAATTCCACCCAATGTCCATGCACACGATTCGAGAAGCAGTTTCTGGTTAGGAATTCCTTCAAGTGTGAATTGTTCCACTGCCAGGTGTTTCCACCAGGGGACTGCGAACTCCAGCACTGCAAGTAGGTGTCTCAGCTGTGCAAGCAACACAGCTCCTGGCAGACCTCCCTCCTGGAGGAATATCTCCAAATAGAACATTGTGGTGAGTATAACTGATTGTTTATAACAGAAGTCATTTCAGCTGCAAAATTTAAAAATTACACACACAAAAAGAAAAATCAAACAGCCACCATCTTTCTTCTAGAGCAAAGATGAAACTGGAAGAATGAAGGGTAGGGATACAGAAATCCACTCTATCTGGGATTTAGGGCAGGCAGTGCATCCAGGGAAGGACCTGGCTGAGAGGAGGAGAAGCCACTGCCATTTATCTAAGAACAGGGCAAGTAGTTGTAACACAGAGGAGTATGAGCTGTGGCACAAACCCAGGGCTCCCACAGATCCAGCTCCATGAAGCGCAGGGATGGGAAGCACACTTATGGGTCCTTTTCACCTCTAAACCACCAGTAACAGTTCTGCTGAGGAAGACGCACATTCAGCTGGTTTTTATAATGTAATGCACAGGGATTTCACAACCATCAAGAAGTCATTGCATAACAAGAAACTTAATTCACAAATGCTTTCTTTCGTTTTCTAGAATGGCTGCACATACATTCTATTTTCATCATGCATCTGAATAACCTTTATGAAAAGTTGCACACGCCACATGCCATTCAGGGAGAACCTATGCAATCAGCATTTCACCCGGGGCTAATTTCTTTCTTCTTTTTGGAACAATGTCAGGTACCAATTAGACCTCTCTTTCTCCGAGACAGGAGCTGTTTCCCAAAGTTTATACCTGAATGGTTTTCCTTGGCAGAAGTGGCATGAAAGAACTAACCATTAAAACCTTAGTTATTTTACCTGTATTCTTTCTTGCCTACAGCACTAAACTACTTATCCAGTATAAAACCACGATGCAGCTTAGAATACTTTTTTCCTGCTTTTGTATATCAACCTCCCAAGGAGAGAAGCATAACTTAACAACCCCCTAAAACATAAAAGTGTGGTCTTTGTACGATCATAAATACAGAAAGGAGTGCTTGCTACCCTTGCGGGTGCCAAGAGATTTCAAATGTACGATATTTCTTTCACTTCATCTAAAGTATTTTATAGCATTATCTGTTTTCAGAGTGTCTCTTAAAGATATTTAAGTTTCAGCATGCTTTGCAACAGCCAAATGAGAGCTTAGCAGAGGATTACGTGTTCTCCTCTCTGCTGGTTATTTCTCCTTCTCACACCAAGGAACATTACTGGCAGCACTGTGCAAACATTAATGATTACTTTGCTCCATTGCAGCACCATGTAGCAGCCCCAGCTCTGGCAGTCATGACCAGACATTCCTCCTGGAGGATTCCCCAGGGGCTGGGCACAGCAGCCTCACTCCCAGAGCCATTAGGATGAGGCAGTGGGCGAGGCAGAGGCTGTGCTGCCCAGCACGGGAGAGGAGCGAGCAGCACAGCACGTTCCGTACCAGCGACTCTCACCAAGCAGTGCCTCTGCATCACAGAGCAGCTTAATAAGGGGCCTATCTTGCACAACACAGCTGCTCATGACAGCCCTCCCGGACTCATCTGACAGAGAAATTAAAACAGTGCAGTGCAGAATAATGCAAAAAGCCATATGCCTCTTTCTATCCCTAAACAAAGGACATGACCATTTTCAAAAAGCCCTTTTCCAAATCTGCCTGGCTGCTGGATGGAAGATCATTCATGAGTAACTTCTGGATGCTCACAGGTAGCGCAAAAGCATTAGAGAGAGCTGCAGAGTTCTGCATGAAGCCCATAATTAAGCAAGCTAATGATCTGAGATGATGATCCGTGGCAGAACTGGTTTGAGTTTATTTTGAACTGGCTTTAGAATGCTCAAAGAAATGTTTTGCATTAGTGGATAAAAGGCCCTGGTAAGTAATTTGTGCTTGCTGATAGCTGTTAAATGCCTCTCAGAAAGCACATAAGAAGTCCCTGAAATGCTACAGATTATTACAGCCAGCATTTCTTCCAGTTAACATATCCAACCAACAGCAAAAAATCAGAGAAAAATTTTGAAGTTGAAAGGGACCTTTGGGCTTTATCTGATCAAACCCCTTACCTTAAAGCAAACAAAGGTTTGTAAATCAGGACCCTGGAGCAGTATTTTCAGTCCAACCATATCTCTTGCAGGACTGGAAACAATGATGCACACAAGTCTCAAACATGTGTTTAAAGGCATAAGATTCTCAAAACCAAAACCGGGTTCATTTTATGTGGCACTAATCACAGCAGCTCTAGCCCTTGCAGCCATTGCAAAAATGGGATATGGAGAACAGCTGACATTTCACTCACACAGACTGTATCACTCGGCACTTCTGCAAGTCTTGAATACCCTGATTTGAAATGCCCCAGCTGTACCTCACAGCAGTAAGGGCTCAGCTTCCCCCTGGGCTTCCCTTTTGCTCAGCCACCTCGGGGGGTGACATTTCCAACAGCTCATCCTCCCTGGATGAGCAAGTGTCGCACGCCACAGGAACCGCAGGGCCGCGCATCAGCGCAGGGCTCTGACCCAGAAAGAGAGAAGGGGCTGATGAGATAAACTGTGTCTGTCCCGAGTTAAACACCAACACAGCTACACTGCACTCGCAGCACACCCAGCAAAAATATCTGTTCTTTCAGAGGATTTATTTTTGCACAGCATTTCCACAGTAAACAAACACTCCTGATGGAAACTGTGTCACTGGTACTGTTGAAAAATGTTAAACCAGACACCCTGATCACATTTTTAAACTCCTTTATGTTCTTTTTTTACAAAAAAAAAAAAAAAGAGAAGCTGTCAGGATTTATTTGACATCTGATTATTACCTCTGTGTTAATTTTACTTATTATTTGGCTTAGTTTTAAATTTTTATTGAGACCTATTCTAGGTGGAAACATTGTCCTTTGAATAGTTATAATCATGAGACAGCATAAAATAATGTTTTCTCTAACATCTCCCTTTCCCACCCGGATGCTCATAAGCAGGCTTAACTTCCATTGGAATATTCATGGGGTATAAATAATAAAAAAAGCATGAAAGCTGCTGGAATGTAGGTAGAAAATTTACTCTCCTTGCTAGTTCTTAACTTTCACCTAACTTCCTTACAGCTGGTCCAATAACTTGAAGCAAAACCTGTCCTTTGAGAGAAACTTCTAAGCAGTTAACAATGTACTCCATCTTTTAAATCCACACACTGCCACAGGATATTAATGTAATAGTCCCATCTCTGATAATGTACAGTGCTGCCTATTAAGAGCAGGAGCTGGGGAAGCTAAAGAAATGTTTTTCAAAATTAAGCAAAGGAAAATTTTTTTGTGCTTAAGCAGATGGTATGCACAGAAAATTTTAGAACAAACTTATTTCCAGTCTCTCCCAGGACAGTTCTCTCTCCACCAAACATAGCCTATTTTCCAAAACATTGTTCTCATTTACCTCTCACTAACTGAGTAGTTTTCCACAGGCTCTTGAATTTCCTTTGAGCCTCTACATATATCATGCATTTAGCAGACAAAGCCTTGAGCTAAAAAACCCAAAACCACAACAGTAAGAAAAGAATATTTATGTTTTAAAAGTTATTATTAGACAGTGTTCCCCCTCAAACTGTTGAGGTTTATTTTAGTAACTAATGAGCAGACATATATTGCCTTTTAAACCATTACTACTCCATCTGCATACTTAATAGTATATAGAGCATTCTTGAAAAAGTACAACTCAAGGTGCATTTACTAACATTTTGTGAATCACGTAAGTACCACCCCTTTCAGCTGCAGTGTAGGTTTGCTATTTATAGAAACGGGAATTGAAATAACACAGCGTTGTTTGCAGTTTCATGGCTACAGCTCCTCTGCTAGCCACAGAATTTTCAAAGCAGCTACCAAGCATTTTAAGGAAGATTTGAAAGAATTGGAATATTCCAAAACTCCTCTGTATAAACTTATTTTGCTTCATGAAACTTTGATAGGGTATTCCAGTTTTATTCTGATTCAGTTTAGTTTCCTTTTAAGGAACTAATCAAAAGACAATGGACCCTCTTCAAAGTCCCAAAGCCTATCTTTCAGAAGTAGCTGTTAGCAATCTAGTAAGGTTATTTATGTTGTGAATATCCTTTCTGGCAGATTTCGGAATTTGACTGCACATCTAACTCACAAAACTTCTTTCGGAAGACTGCTGGTGAATGTTTTTGCCATGTTTGACTCTTCCCAGGCAGAGCCAGCAGAACAGGACATGCTATTTAGTAAGTTAGTCATCTTGAACAACTTTGCCTTCAGAGCACAGAATATTAAGCTAAACTAAGCTTGCACTGAAAAAGGCATCAGAGTTTCACCAAGAGCGTTTTACAAGATGCACTCAACACTTTACATTATTTGTCCTTTCTTCAACTCCTATGTTTTGACATTACATTGCTACAATGGAATCAGTCACCCTCATCTATTTTTAAGCTATCCAGGTTTAGAATCAAGTGATACTTCCATTACTATAAATCAGACTCTTTTAAACACAGCAACAAGCAATTGTATTATTAATTCATTCTAATAAAACAAATCTGCTTTCAAAGCAGTGACCCCAACTAATTGGGTAAATGGAAGAGAATGGTAAAAAAAAAAAAAAAAAAAAAAGAAAACAAAACCACAAGAAAGATTTGCAATGGGTTTGTAATTTCTTCCAAATGCTTTGGACCAGCCATGAGGCCTTGTCTGACCCAACTCAGCTGAATAAAGTCCCCACGGCATTGAGTTTAACAGACTAAAGCGCACACCTAGCGTGATTCTGACAGTTCTCCTACGCCTTGAAGCACTCCAAGATGCCCCAAAGTTCAGGGTAATATTCAACTGTAAAGTACTATCGGCTATCCTGCTTCATGTCATCCAAGAAAGAAAGGCATCAAACCCCAACTGTTCTTGGTAGTAGGGTTTTGGGTTGTGTTTAAGTTTTAGAGCTAAAATATTTCAGACCAGTTTGTAGAATGACAGTCACAAACCCATCACTTCATGGAGTGTTTTGGGTTGGTGAGTCCAACACCCCTTCAAAGAGCAGGGTTGTCTTCAACTAGACCAGGCTGCTCAAAGCCCCATCCAACCTGGCCTCAAATATTTCCAGGGACAGAGCATCTTCTTGTTCCTGTGTTTCACCACCCTCATTGTACAAAATTTCTTCTTTATATCCAGTCTGAACTTACCTCTTTCAGTTTGAAACCATCACCCCTTGTCCCATTACAACATGCAAGGTTAAAATGTCTGTGCTCACCTTTCAGCCGCCCCTCAGGTACTGAAAGGCCACAATAAGGTATCCCCAGAGCCTTCTCTTCTCTAGGCTGAAGAACCCCAAACTCTCTCAGCCTTGGCGCAGGGACTGCCCTCCACACTCTCCTGTGGGCCTGGCTCAATCCCACTCCTCAGCCCCAAACTGGATACTGTACTCCAAGCCTTGCAAGCCCTGAACAGACGGGAAGGGTGGGAAGGGCGCCAGCTTCACTCTTATTAACTCAGCCCAGGTCACAGCTGAACAGCAGGAAGAAACTAGAACATATATTAGGATCCTACATTTGTACTACATTACAAACACACATTGTTGCTGAACCTTCAAAAATGCATTATTTGAAATAAAGCTACAGTTTGTAATTAATATGAGCAGTTAGATTAACAAAAACACATAGAAGGCAATGAAAAAATCCGACAGACAAAAGACTGAGCAGCTTTTTCCTCTTGGGCATAGTCTTTAATAACAGAATCAGTCAATCATTCTCTGAAATTCTGCTATCAGGACAAACAGAAAATGTCTTCAGGAAATTTAGGATGATGGTGTCTGGAAAGCAAAGAAAAGAGCATTTCCAAAGCATTCATATCCCCACCCAGGATTTAACAGATGCCTTTATAAGCCTTGAGGACTGGAGCAAGATGCTCTGTGCATTATTTTCTCACCTCCCCTGTTGAAATCCCTGCCTGTGGCAATATAGGTAACAGATTTTATGTTCTTACACTGAATCAAAGAGGTTTGAAGTACAATGGTAGTTTCTGCAATACTTATACAACCTAATGGGAATTCACACACACCTCAGAGGAAGTTTTACTGCCTTAAGACAGAAGCAGTGTAGAATGTGGTTAACGCCATTTAGTATTTGCTGACCATTAAAACATTCCCCCCTGCCACCACGAACTGATATTTTAGGGACACATGGGCCCAGTGTCTTCACCATCTCCAGTACCAAAAGTGGGCTGCACACAAGCCAACTACAGACGTACAGAAAATATGAATTACTAAATTATTCCTAGTCAGATTATAAAGCATTGCTCACCTGCAGGCACATTTTGGTGGCTTTTGATGGTCCAGCAGGTCATCTTTGGACTCTAAAGAAAGACATTGAAGATTCCTGTGCAAGCCAGCCTCAAAGGCAAAGATTTGCCAAATCTTTCTTACACATACAAGAGAAAGTAGTTTCAGGAGCACAGGGTAAGAAGAGAGAGAAGCTGACAATGTAGAATAGAAGAAAAAAACAGCAGGTTTTTTTTCCTAACAAGACTCCATTACATATTTCTAATTATATTTACTCAGAAATAATGTAGGTATTTAGAGTGATAATAAAATTGCAAAGGCAGTACATTGTAAAAAGCGTTTCCATAGCTATTTCAGTGTTCCTTCACAAGATGAATTATTAACATTAGTACCACTGCATTTTTGAAGGCAGGGATGCGGAATCATGAATTTACCACCAACAAGACAGAGACACTGCACATATTTGCAGACATCTTAAAATGGTGGCAAAAAAGCAACAGCACCTCTTGTTTGCTATTGTGAAGAGTTATGGATCATCCTATCAAGGAGGAACAACACAAAATTTTACTTCTTTCTAACCCAGATAGTTCAAATTTGCAATGAGAAATACTGTCACGAGTTATTTACAAGTGAGTTGTACAGAATTTCCCTTGCCAAAATTATTCAGCAGGTATGTAAATAATTTTGAAAAGCATCTGGCTCCAAGTTACCAGGTTTTGCACACGGGTGTCACTTTATGCAAATTATCCCATAAACACGTCAGTGTGTTTCAAAATAAGACAGAGCAATGGACAAACTGTTCTAACTCTACCAGTTGTGGCAGATGGCAGGATACAGAATGTCTGGAGCCTGCCAGATCCATGGCTTCATCTGGAGAGAACAGCCTTGGGAGGCATGGCAAGAAGGATGCCAATGACCACTATTTCCTCGCCACCACCATCCTTTTCTGTTTATACCTTCCCTATCCAAATCTAGTAGGGCTAAGTGTCAAAAAGATTAAGGTATGAAAAAGGGATATTTAGAGCTAGCCAGGCAGTCCAGCTACGGACAGGTAAATGCCTCAGCAGAGAGTTATAATACATATATTCATCAGATGCTCTCCAATAGAGACCACCAGCATCTTTGAGGGGGACAAAAAATTACAAAAATTACAAAAATTACAAAAATTACAAAAATTACAAAAATTACAAAAAAGGTGGGTTTTCTTGTCTAGGATAACTTGCTTCTGGAAATATGCTGTTTGGAAGCCTCTTGAACCTCAGATGATCAGGCTACTAGACACTGTGGCTCTGGGGATTTTTTTTCCATAACTCTATCAAATTTACTTTCTGAACTCTTAGTTTTGTTCCCCATTGCATCCTGAAAAAGTAAATCTCACAGCTTAATTAACTATTTTAGAGGAAAACCAAAACAAAACATCCTCAAGAGCTCCAAATTTTTGTTGCAACAGTATTGCCCAGGAATTTCATATCAAAGCCCCAGGAAAAGCAGTATTGCCAAACAAAAAAAAGTATTACAAATTAACAAAGAACATCTCAAATTGGAAGGGCCCTATAAGGATCATCAAGCCCAACTCCCTGCTGCTCTCAGGACTACACAAAACTAAACAGTAAGACTAAGAGCAGTCCAGACACTCTGAATTCTGACGAGCCTGGTTACGTTCCACATTCACACTGCACATCTATATAGAATTACTCCAGCATAGCCTTGTGCAGAAGACAAAAACATATAGATATTAACTCCAGAAATAGAAAGTTTGTAGCCAGGGCCCAAAAGTTATGCTCTTTTTTCAATTTTAATAGTATTTTTTCCCACATGCACTGAGATTACGTGTATTTCTAAAATACATACCAGAAGTGTCCAGCACAGAGCACTGATGTATTAAAAAAACCCTGTCACACTTAGAACCTTTTAAGGACCCGTGCAATGCTTCTCATTCCATGATTCAATATGTTGCAGTACAGAATAAAAATGACAGAATTAAGAGCAATATAAGGAAATAAAAAATTTCAGTCAGCATTGAGTAGTTGTCTCCCAGTAGAGTTTTTCAACTTCCATCCCACACAGCTGGTGCCAACAGCTCAAGAGGGAATTAGGCAAGACAAAATTTTTCCAAGGACTTTGTGTACTTTGAAGTCAACATAGCTATCATATGCTATTTCTTAATTCCTGCTTTCTGAATGTCTGCGAGCAGCCACTTCTGTTTGATTCAGAAACTGCCTTAAAGAAAGGGAAAAGAAAAAAGAGAAAAGAGACTAATTTCATTGTAATGGAGAGCAGCACTCTGATGACTTTCAACTTTTACTACCTATTTACTGCACACTGCACCCAACTGTCTGCATGGGAAGTTTGATCTTGTTATACAGCACATCTTAAAATAATGAAGGTCCTTTTCTATTCATTAAAAAAACCCAGGAAATTGTCCAAGTATTTTAGATATTTTCCCCGACTCTTCAGCAAATGCCCTAATTCTTGATACTTCTCTTATTTATGTTTGCCAAATGGTGGTTTATGTGCATATAAGAGACCTACTGGAGGTCTTTTATTGTTGCGCTTTGTAGTTTCCTGCGGTGGCATAGCTTGCCACACCCTTCCCGGAGAGCACAGAGGGGGTCTCTTGGGGAGAGCAGCTATGCCGCATCCCGTAGCCTCTTCCAGGCTCCCCAGGCTAGCTGTAGGCCCCACAACACGGTGGCGATAAAGGAGGCGAGAAGGCTCCCCACATGGGGACTGCAGAGGAGCTTTATTCCATGGTGACAGGCTGATCCCTCAGAGGCAGAGAGCCAGCACATGGCTGGTGCCCTAAGGCAGAGAGAGGCTGGTGCCCCAAGGTAGAGAGAGCACATCAATGGGGCCTTGGGTTTATCCGAGGAAGAGGGGGATGGAGAGAGCACACGGACTAATGCTCTCAGGGCATAGGGGTGGTACATGGGCGGAGTTGGGGTAACAGAACCAACAGGAAAAACTCGAGGGAATGGTCAGGACTAGGGGCAGGGAAGCGGGGGGGACCATGTGTGGGAAGGGCAGACAGGAGTTGAGAAATACAGTGCCCCATTCTATTGTGTTCCGGGAACACACTGCTCAGGTTTGGTCTAAGTAAAATCCAAATAACATTACCCAAATAACATTTCTCATCTAATGATTCCTGAGTAGTCATGATAAAT
The DNA here is from genome assembly GCA_013397725.1 of Rhagologus leucostigma. NCBI lineage: Eukaryota > Metazoa > Chordata > Aves > Passeriformes > Rhagologus > Rhagologus leucostigma. Next base: position 790,341 of record VZTD01003963.1, read on the forward strand.
TATAGAAAGTCACAAGCAAACTTACTCCAGGAGATTGGTGTTAAATAGCAAAAATAACTGCACTTGTTGCCACATTTATTTTCACATGGCAAGGCGAAAGAAGAAGCTGGATGCTATGTTAATGCACTGGCTGTTTCCCAACATCCTCTTGAACACATCTGTTGTATCTTTCCCCTGCAAAAATACTTATACAAGTAGAATCAGCACTTCCATTGCTTCTTACTTAGCAACTTAATCTGGCACTTTTATTACCCAAAAATGGATTCCAGCAAACAGCCCCAATTTACTGTTCTTACTTCTCTTTTTAAATCAACAAGAAAGATTAATGTAATATTTCTAAGTAATAAAATATTTTCTAAGTCTTTGTAAAACCAAGACTGGTCAACAGGATATGCAACAGTTAGTAAATTATCTTCTCCTGGCACTACAGTAGCAACAGAAAATAAACTGGAATAATTATTAAACTAGTTGTTTTCTTTGGAAAAGCACCCCAAGAGAGTCCTGATTTCCTCAGTGATCTAACAAGATACTATTTGTACATAAAACCGAAAGTTTTCCAAAAAACCAGAAGTTTCAGAACCGACCAGTTGATTTAGAATTCATCAGACTGGAGAGCATCAAGTGATGCAAACTAAGTAACAGGGGATGACTGAAATAATAGAAATATATTTATTTCAGACACTATTAAAACTTCATACATATCCCTTAGGGCCATAAAAATATGTGCATAAAAATGCACATATGCTCAGGAGACCTTTAATCTATGAATAGTTTATCAAAGTCACCAAGTTTAAACAGGGTAAAAACCTTTCCACAGAATGAGGGCTTCCCAGTCTGCCTTTCCTACACACTTATATCTATTACATAGGAAACATGAGAAGTTCTGCATCAAATTTTACATTCTAATTAATTTCAACTGCATTCACCTTGAGCATTTTGGAAAGCGAGCTCACTTGCAGTCTCCTGGAAAAGCTTTTTAGAGATATATGCAAAATCTCTCAAAACCTAAGTGTTAGGCTAATCCAATAAAACACCTAAAGCGTCCCAATTAAACCAAAAAAAAGTTTTATATTGAAAATTCCACCTTGCTGATAAGTAGCTTCATGTAAACTTGACTCATGTAAATAATTCACAGCATTATGCAGGAAATAGTTTAAAAGTTCCAGGGTTTTTATAAACTCCAAAGAAAACTATGCATTAGTATTAGAACAAAATGTTTGCTTTTATTTTCCAGCTTCTTTTCCCAGTTCCCTCTGGGTGGAATAAAAATATTTCAAGCCAAACTGCAGTTAGCTACTAATAGAACTGTGCATACCAAAGAAAAACAGATTCATTAAAATACATCTAGCTGTAGAGATCCTCCACAAAGCAAAGATCTATCACAAGTCATAAAGTGCTGACTTCAAAATGAAAGCAGAGCTGCATTACACAAACTTTATCTTCAGCTAAAACTCAAACTATCATTTCAATACTCTTCTAATATGTAACTTTCTTAATTCTATTATTAATGCTGCTTTCTTTGTGCTGTTGAATACTCACAACAGTACCACGGACACAAACTGAAAGTTGCTAAAAAACTTAGGTGCGTAAACCTAGAGTTTTAACTGGAAATGAAGGAACGTCAAAGCACCTACACCCAGTAAAGACTTTATTAGCCCATCTCAGCTCCACTTAGTGCACCCATTCAGCTTTCAGGATTATTCCCGACAGGTTAAAATCCTGACAGTATTAGTCAGAAAATTAAATTAGTCTTCATCAAACCACTTTGATATAAGTTATTCCAGGGCTCATTAGATCAATCCCGAACCATTAAAATGCTTTAGTACTGACTGGGAAAGAGTGAGACAATTCATAATTGATTTCCGTGGAAGCTAAATTAAATTACATGGAGTTATATGTCTAGTTCAAAAAGGGCAACAACAAGTCAATGCTGTGTGCTTATTAAAGAAAAAAATTCTCTAATCTCCACTTCCTACAACAGTCTTTTCCACTTTCCATAGAGAAAAACCCAACTGATGCAGGCATCTAGGTGCTTTTATAGCAGTTTGTAGAGCTGGGGGTTTTTTTTTGGTCAAGTACTTAGGGAAAAATTTTGGGCCTTTGATCTTCCTTTCCAGAGAGGCCTAAAAAGATAAGACTCTACCTTGTAAATTCTGCATGTAAGACTTCATTTATGGCAATTTCAACTTTATTTGGCCCTATAAAATTCACATGCAGTCCTTTGCTTATTATTGTTTTTTCATTGTGAGCTTCCACGGCATTTTCCATAAGCAGTGCAATTGGCTGCCTTCAGATTTGTTACTTTTGAAAATATTTCCCTGACATCCCCTCAGAGTTGTGCTTCAAAATATGGTCTAACATTCTACAAACACCATATTACCTGCCCGTAATGGGGTTCCCCAGAGCTCCATCCTTGGCCCTGTGCTCTGCGACATTCTGAACGACTTGGACACAGGACTTCAAGAGATACAAAGTTTGGAGCCGATAAAAAATTGGGAGGAGCTGTTGACTCCCTTGAAGGCAGAGGGGCCCTGCAGAGAGACCTTTGTAAATTAGAGGCCTGGGCAATCACCAGCTGTGTGAAGTTTAACACGGATAAGTGCTGAATTCTGCACCTGGGATGGGCAATCCTGGATGTATAGAGTGGGGAATGAGAGGCTGGAAAGCAGCCCTGGGGAAAGGGACCTGGGGGTCCTGGTCCACAGCAAGTTGAACGTGGGTCAGCAGTGCTCTGGCAGCCAGGAGGGACATCCCTGTCCTGGGGGGCATCAGGCCCAGCATCGCCAGCCAGGCAAGGGAGGGCATTGTCCTGCTCTGCTCTGGGCTGGGGCGGCCTCACCTCGAGTGCTGGGGGCAGTTTTGGGTGCCACAGTATAAAGAATATAAAGGTACTAGAGAACATGCAGAGCACGGCCTCAAGGATGGTGAAGGTTCTGGAGGAGAAGGTGTGTGAGGAGCAGTTGAGGGTACTTGGTCTGTTCAGCCTGGAGAAGAGGAGACAGAGGGGAGACCTCAGCACAATACTTAATTTCCTTGTGAGGGGAAGAGGAGGGGCAGGCACTGATCTCTTCTCTGTGGGGACAGTGACAGGACTCGAGGGAATGGCCTGAAGTTGTATCAGGGAGGTTTAGGTTGGATATCTGGAAACAGTTCTTAACCCAGAGGGTGGTCAGGCACTGGAACAGGCTCCCCAGGGAGGTGGTAGCAGCACCAAGCCTGGCAGAGCTCAGGAAGTGTTTGGGCAATGCTCTCAGGCACATGGTGTGACTCTCAGGGTGCCCTGTGCAGGGCCAAGAGTTGCACTTTGGAGATACTTGTGCGTCCCTTCCAACTCAGAATATTCTGTGATAATAAAAATTAGTGGATGTTTTAGGCATATCTTTCTACATTTAGTGCTACACAATTTGTTATTCCTTGTTATATTATCAGTCAGGAAGAAGAAGCAGTAGTAACTTTTTCATATAAATGATAAAAGACCACCCCTGTGCACAATTTAGTCATCATGCCCACTCCTGTCACTTTGAAACTCACTAATGGTTAACCACAGAAAAATACTGCAGAACAATAAATGCTAATAGAAACTCGTGTCCATTTCTCCATGGATAAATTTATCTGAACACATAGAAATCCCTTAACAAGATATGCATTGCACAAAAAGACACGAAGTAGTTATTTCATATTTTTGTTTCAGATTACAAAAAGCTTTCCTTCAGGAGCATTAATGTAGCACTGAAAGCTGAGCTCCAGCCACTGTTTATCAGGACACATGAATGTAACCAAAAATCAGGTCCCGAGCTGGAAAGTCAGAGAAAGAACATTTATGTGAACTATTCCATTGCCAAAACAGTTCCTTGCCATTTAACGTGGGCCATGGAGCTTGCCCAAATACCCAAATTCACTTTCAGATCCACCAACTGTTTTCCATCAAATCATTTCCAGCTCTACAGTGACCTGCTCCAAGCAGAACCCAACAGTGCAAAGTCCAAACTTCAAAAATTCAGTGGACATAGTCACAAGATCTTTTATGATCAACTGCTGTTGGTTGGCATGGGGACAGGACAAAGTCTGCTGACCAGGAAAAATCGGGAAAAGAGAATCAGAATGCTGCTGGGAGCAGTGTGTCTCCAACTCTGTCATCACCAACAGCCTCCAAGAGCCCAGTAAAAACAAGGGCATACAACAAGAGCGGAAAGGAAACACATTTTACCAGCAAGGCAATTCTTCCTAATTTTTAGTAGCTCAGAAATGTAACAGAATAGAGCAGCCTTGGAGACTGCATTTTCCACAAGAGACAATGTGGATTGCATGTTACACTAATTACAAAACTGTTATTAGCACTGGAGAAATAACCTGCCAGTTGGACAGCCTAAGCCCACAATAAAGTGCAATGTGTGAAACAGTCAGCTCTAGAGGCACATGGGACAGCATAAACATAGCTGCTGTTCTAGAAGGGTGCAACACACTCCTGGCAATTAAACTGGCTTTTGCTGTAGAAAACATTCAGCAATTCATTTGAAGAAAAAAAGAAAATATATACTTTCCCACAGAGGTGCACAGGGTCTGTGCAAGTTTGCTCAACAGGAGGATTTTCAGACTGTCTTAGCAGGTGATTCCTCAGAGCAGATTAATTTGATACTAGATTTTTGGTCACCTGGAATTTTCTTAAGTCAAAATCCATACCCAATACGCTGCTCTGCTCAGTCCTGAAAAAGGATTTGTTCTAGTTCTTCTAATAGTCGAGTACAGAAGCAAACCTTGTGGTTTCCCCTCTATAAGCAAAGTAGGGTTTAGAGGAAATTAGGACTTAAGAAGCTCAGGCTTTTGCTGTAACCTACGTGACACCCCATAGGTGGCATCCAGAGAGGAATCAAAGATGCATCACAGGATGAAAAAATGAATTTTTGGCATGGCAGGAGCAATGTTATGCTTTGGAGTACACGTATTACACTGTGTGTATATGTACATCTTGTAGTGAATAGTTCCTACTACACTCTCATCTTTCTAATGCTTGAAACCAAGTCATAAGGTCAACAGTTGTGATACATATCAAATCCAATTAGGCTCCTTGCAGGTCGTCATTCTTCCCTCCGTTAAACACTGCAGTGTACAAGAAATAGTATAGTAAATAAAGACGCTTAGAGACTAAATCTCCTAAGACCACATCTGTCTAGTTGCTGAATTTTACCAAAACTCCATTAAGTAAAAAATCACTTGTCACACTATATCTATCTTTTAAAGCAAATATACTCCTTCTATTTTATCTCCTAAAAGTGTTTCTGACCTACAGTTCTGACTCTTAGTACCTTCCCATGTTCCTTCTCGTTGTAGTGCAGCATTAGTATCTCCATAACAACTGTTTCAGAGACATGGATTATAAATGAGTTCTTTACCTATAGAAGTCTAAGTTTTATAGAAAGAATATATTCCACAAAGCTTTTATTTAAAGCATTTGCATAGAAATAACCTTGCACTGAAGAGAAGAGTGGACAAAAGACAGAGAAACTCCACAAACGGTCAGGAGTAAGAGGTGAAGGCAACACCTTGCAATGCTTTGATTTCTAATTAGAATGCAAGATGCTTGAAGCAAATCGTAGATCTGAGATGGTCAATTAAGAGTGCTGTTATTGTTCTTCCACTGTAAGACCCCCTCAACCTTGCAAAAGACAGAAAATCATTACAAAATGGTTAATGCTTCAGTGTCTAGGTAGCTATCCTTTGGAGAAGAAAAAGCTTATTTATATCAAAATACAGATACAACTAGAGTAATTTTATCTTCTGGTTTCCAAGGAGACAAGTGACCTCTATATACTTCTCCTAACAAGTGTATCAAAGTCATATCACAGCAAGTAAAGCCATAAGAAAGTAGCTCAATGCAGAGATGATCTGCTGCTCAAACCTGAAGTTTAACAGCTTGGGTAGTTGTTGGGTAGTTTGCCAACACAGCTTCGCTATTGGTGTCCCTTCCCAAGGTTCCTTTTAACAGAGCATTTTCTGTAATAGATATTGCCAATCTTTACTTCAAGGGAAAATAAGAGGCAGGAAAGGCTCCAACATGGAAGCACAGACAGTATATTACAACCAACAATAGGGGCAATAATCTAACTTTAGCACTCATGGGGCAAAACTTCCTGAGATCCAAAATCCATCCTTTTACAGCCCATCAGCAACTCTTTGAAGCCAACATTTATGTTGTATCAGCAATTCTCTATTTTAGTATTCCAGAATCTCAGGAGGATTCTGCTTTCTTCCTCAGCCAAGCTCAGGAAACCTACTGGAGCCCACAGTATATCTAATCACATTTTCAATGCCTTCCTAATCTACAAAAAGCAGATTTGTTTTGGCAAAGTGCACAGTTAAAGAGATTTACTGTCTTTCCCCACATCCCTATCGAGTTTCACTCACATGTTCACAACATACTAGGGAAACACTGAACCAGCTTTTTCTTGGAGAAACTGCTTCAAGTTTCTCCAGCTAAAGTTCACCATCCATTCCCAGGTACCTGCACACATTTTGACTTCCTTGTGTCGCTCACCCTCATTTTCCTGCTGCTGTTCCTCCACATATTCACTGCAGGCAGAATGCTGTAAAGCTGACGTGGAGATGGTGAGCTGCAGGACTCCGGAGTGCTGCTGTGAGCAAAGAGCAAGCCTGGGGTAACTTATGACTAATCTCAGCCTGTCCTGATCTATCTCAGCTGACAGCAATAAAAGGAAGCAAAAAAAAAAAAAAATTAAAATATATGAAAGCCCTAGACACCAGTTCTGTGTTGTAATTGTGCAGTAGATTAATAGGGTCTTTGTGGCATTTCCAAGATCAGCTTTAGAGCCCTGTACTACTTGTGTGGTAGGGCTGGGAAAGGGGCCTTGAGAGATTCACAACTGCTGATGGCAAATTCCATCATCCTAAACATCTACCTGGGCACAGACTAACCAAAGATTCAGGAAAAGTGACAAGGAAAAGTTTTGATTCAGGAGACAGAAAAAAAAGAAGGTGGAAGAGACTGTTATTTTAGACCTGACTAATGAAGCGTTTGAGAATATAAATGTGTGAAGGTGTTTTGAATGAGATCATGAGAGACAGCGCCAATGATTCCGCAGAAAGTAAGAAGTGAGAAAAGCTGAACAGGAACAAGACAGCTCTAGGTCAAACTCACAGGTGCATCAGACGAAGTGCAATGCTAACAAATACGGGAGAAAAACATCAGCATGTAATGCCAGAATTGGGGGTTGCAGTGCGAAGTGGATTTGTGGAAAGACACAAACAGCGATAAGAAACATAAAAAACTAGACCTAGACAAACACAAGTCCAGGATTTCTCCAATAAGACAAGTTGCAAATGCAAAACTCTCAAAACACTTTCAATACCTGTTTTGCTTAATCTTCAAAGAAGACTAAGAGATCAGATATTGAGCACAGCTGGTGATAAGAGAAAACAGAATAAGGAAAAGAGTTTAAATAAAACCGGCAAAATCCCAACACCACACAAAATTCCCACATACACAATGATAAGGGTATCTTGCTGGAAAATAGATCCTGGTTTTTTTATTCCCCTTGATCCTGCAATTGAAGGAACACACAGAAGAGAAGAAAACCCGCATGGCAGGGGTCTGGTGAATGCTCAGGCGCAGGGCTTTCATCCACTACCAACTCAACAGCAGAACTGTCACTCAGGTTTTTTACTCGCTGCTATTTGTGACAAGTTTTACAGGCAACCAGCTGTAATCCAGGCTTCTTTCTACTACAGAATTCTACATTTTCACATCCTTTTGTCACCATATACACGTGGCTGTATCATATTCTACCTCTTGACCAGTCAAGCACGCCTTACATTCTCATTTGGTTTGTAATTCTCTCCTTTCCAACTGTTTGCATAAAGGACGGTCTTTCAGTTTGTATAGGACAAATAGAGTCAGTACTCACAGAAATTTATTTTTAGAGAAAAAGTGCTGAAGTTACCACTTTTGTGTTTCCCTATCTCAGAGGTTCTCTGAGAAATTTGCGTAGCTCATTCATAGAGCATCTCCCTGCTACTGCAAGCTCTCTCATTACACGGATAGAAAAGAAAATGAATCAGAAATCAAGTGTTGAGCATTCACAGCCCTGTGCTCGCTCTTCCTTCTCCTTGCAAACACAGCCTCACCTAATTACAAGGCCCTCAGCACTGCCAGCTGCGTGGTACAACGTGACACAGGTGTGCAGCATCATTTCAGAAACGAGATGAGAAACACAGGCCTCTCGCACTGGTAGCTCTGTGACAGGGTATTTTCCAGAATTTCTTTGCTGCTAAGCACTTGATGCTACAGAAGGTTACATAAATAGACAGACAGACAAAGGTAGATAAGAAGAGATGTGACAGAGAGTGACAAACACATTTTGGGGTACAAGTCTTACAGCACAGTCAGCAGAAAGCCCAAGGCAAAGTGGTATTTTATTAAAGTAAATCACATAGCATGGAGAAAGGTTAAGCAGGGTTATCAAACCTTCTCCTTTCATCACAAATAAAAAAAAAAAGGCTGCTGCCTACAATTTAAAGAAAGGTCTGACTGTTATGAACCTTAGCCATGGAATTCTCACTAAAACTGCTGCTTTTACAAAAGGTCCTCTCTCTCCTGCTGGCAAACAACAAAACATCGGACTGTGTTTAAAAGTCCTCAAACTAAAAGCAAAGTAACAGACAAAAAACCACAACTGTGTCATAGAGCTATAAATCAAAAAGCTGCAGTATAATTTGGCTGACTGCTTTTTTTTTTTACTATAACCAAAGCTCCTCAGGTCTCTGCCCTTCGTGATTTATCGATAAACAGGTGAGTTATATTTGCAGCTGCTCAGTCTTAATTCGAGGGAAGTAAAGGACCTTCTTTACCTGCCACAATGTAAATTTATAATGGAATCGGCTATTTTATCTCTAATTTATCATAGAATAGCACAGGATCCCGGCAGCAGAAAGTCTTCCAGTGACTCACAGCTGCTGGGTGTAAGCACTTAGCTTAACATCACTGAACATCATTGTCTTCAACCACCAGCCTGCTGATCTTTCAAGGCAGCAGGATGCTGGCAAGGCCTCAGCACTCAGAACATCTGTAGCACTCCAGCAATCTTAGGTATTGCCAGTCTTCTTTTACTCTTCTCCTCATCCCTTTTAGAAAATAGTTTAAAGCTGACAATAACCATGTGCATGCAGTTAGCCTTGATATAAAGCATGTCCTGAAATCTCTTAATGAAACAAATATAAGTCAACAGTAGGTCATTTAAATCTGATAAGATCTCATTCAGTCTGAAAATTCAAGATCTTAAAACGGATTCTGAAAATTCAAGACCTGAAAATTGATTTTCCATTACGGATGTTGCATTAACAAACTCTGTCTATAGCTTAATTCTAATCTGGGTTTTCTGCTCCCAGTCTACTCTGAGAACATCAACCATCTTCCAGCACACAAACTTCCAAACTTCCAACATAAATTCTTCTATTTACAGATTGGATATTGCGTTAAATTCACAGTAAGCCCTTTGCAAAAATTATAAACTTAGTTTTTGCAAGAAAGAATATCTTTTATAAATATCCTTCATCATCAAAAAGGCTAAATATTTTTAAAATTCTACCATTCAAATGGTTGAAGAAACACACTTGGGCAGCTGCCTAGAAACATCCCTTCTCAAGGAGTTTTTGAATGCATCAGTGAAAATGTGCTTAGACTGAATTTAATCTATCTGAAAAATCCTGTGTACAGCTTTTTTGATAAGCGCATGGTGAGGAAGGCCTTACCACACACATCCATGCTGGCTTACTTGGATGGAAGCCAGGCTTTCCAAGAGATCCGCTGCCATGCAGAGATCATAGCAGGTTGACACATTTTTCAAGAGAGCACAGCACACAAAGTACTCCCTGTGCTTCTTCTAAGGAAAGGCTCTCCTTGGAAAAATCAACCCAAAGGGAAGGGTGGGGGTGGGTGGAGAGCTTAAGCCTTTTTCCTTACGCTCTGAAAATGTAATGTAATTGCACAGGGAAAGGCTACACACAAACACTATTAGTGCTATTAGTGAATAGGACAGCTTTCTGTGAAAGAATAGCCATCTCTGAGAGTGAAAATGTGTGCATGTATATTGAGTTGCTTATGTAAATGCATTTTTTCAACAGGCTTTCCAATTAAAATTTTAGTTATGATTTGTCCTGCTTAGGTATAAACTCGACTTATCTACCAAAGTAAACACAGCATAGAAATTAACACATATACCTCTAGGCTAGAGGTGTCAAGCAGAAGGTTTGAAGCCCAGAAAACAAAATAAAGAACTAATTTTAGTAATCAATACACAACTGCCTGAAGGTTGGGAAGAAGAGCAGGTGGGCAAAATAGTGCTAAAGATCACCACAGGAAGGCTTGTAAACCCAGAATTGTTATTGGACTAGACCTCTATTTTGGACAAAAATTATTTGACTGGGTACCTCGAGAATCAGGCTGGTATCACTTGGCTAGGTTTATTACTTGGAATAAGGCTTAGACTGTGAACAGGGATCAGGAAAACAAGGGCTAAAGACCTAAGACGATGCTTGATTCTAGCAATGATAAATGAGAAAAAAGCTCTCTTTATATGGGAAATCAGAGCATATTTATTCTGGACTCATTGCTCCAGCTGGACATCTTACAGAGGATATAAGTATTCAGAAATGTAACTCAAATTCCAGTTTAAACCTGGGTAAGAGATACATCTTTCTTCCATCTGATACATTTATGGTTTAAGCATGAGCTAATGATTTATGATTTCAATGGAAAGTGCAAGTCACATGGCCAGGGATATATTAAGTGATGAGGGGAAAAAAATCTTCAGGACTAGATCTTAAAAAAGTTTCTAGCATGGGAAGACAAATAACAGCCCAATGGTCATGGCTGAGACTGCAGTCAAGGATGGCTCAAGGAAGGAGAACCCATGAAGCTGAAGGAAGAATTAAATCATAAAAGACAAGCAAGACCACAGGTAAAAGGATGATAAAAATATATAAGTAAGGTAGAAGCTACACCTGAAATATGGTTTGTACCTGCCCCATTTTACCCCTGTAGGTCTTAAAAAATCCAGCACGAATTTGAGCCTCTCCCAAATCCTGCAGAATGGACAGTGCCTTCCTGTCCTGTCTGTAGCACTCCATCCCTCCGAGCTCTTCAAGATTCAGCCCTACTTTCAGTTTGGCAGATGCTCCCGAAATGAGACTTGGAGGAAGCAGGGCTAAACGAGCTGTCACTCCAGTGCAGGCAAGTACTCACCAGCCCTACAACTACACTCGGATGCAGCTTGCAGGAGAGCAGAGAGGCAGGAGTGAGATGAGTGCTGCAGGCTGAGAGCCTTCCGGGTGACCTGGGGACTGTGGACAGAGGTGTAAACACGCTGCCACTGGCAGGAGGGTATGGCAAGTCCCACTGCAAGGCTGAAAGATGGAATTTAGGTTAAGGATAGAGCTTGGGAAAGGAGAGCATATGCAGCTGAGTGATAGACCTTGACATGCTCACACAGCTAAAATAAGAGCTTGAAGTAACAGGAAGAAATGTAACGTCACTCCTTCTAAAGCTGGTATGAGACTCGTGGGTACAGCTTAGGCTGTGGCTGGTCAGGGAAAGAGAAACTCTAGAGGTGAAACTAGCCGTGGATTGTCAAAGGCGGAATATTAAGACACATGAATGAAACCATAGAGGAATTACTATTCCTGCTATAGCAGGTACAGAGCCTCTGGCAACGATCCAGAGGAGAGGTTAGGCTGGTTTAAAGTTAGGAATGAAGAACTAGAAAGCTGAAATTGGTGGTGATTGTTTAAAACCTCACACAGGAAAAATGACAACTGGAGGGAGGAGAGGGAATTAATCTATCACTCTGTTTAAGACAGATACCAGTTCGTGGTAGCAAAAAGGCTGGATTTAGAAATAAGAGCCCCCAGAAGGCTGCTATTGCTCCTTGAGTGCTGAGCACAGCTAATTCAGTTAGCATTTGTCCAACAGCATAAGCTCTGCCTTCCCAAAAGTCAAGTACAATGGGACAGGTCTAAAGGCCTGACAGAAACATCTGCCATACAAGACTAAACTTTAAACTCAAGTAATGCTCCACACAAATATCACACAAAATCAGTGCTTCCTAGAAGAGCAAGTAATCATCACCAGTGTCCAATAAAGTGCTCTTCTTTTTGCCAGCTAACAGAGGTCTTAATACATCAAAAGTAGTGCAGATGGTAGAAAATCATTGGCTTCAGATTTCAAGTCCTACCTCTCTGGAATTTGTAAGCACCTCTTGAAAGGCAGACCTTGTGAGGCTGAAGTAGTTACAGGCTTGGACTAAGAAAGAAAGGAACTTCTTGGCTTGGAAGGGAAAACCCTTCCATTCTCTCCCACGACAGCTTTGTACCATTTTCCTTTTAGGCAGAGGACTCTGTTAAAGGATGTCTGGCATTAAGACCTGCAGATGGTCATACAATACATGAGAGCTGCCTGTAACCTTAGGGTTCTGTGAACTCATGAAGATGACTGATGAATCCTTTCGTTCAGTTAGAGACTGAAGAGTAAGTTAGCTTCCGTTTGGCTAAAATTAGGTTAGTTATGGTTACATCCCTCATGATTTACTAAGGTTAACAGTAAGAAAATATACCATAACAGCCAGCTGTTCTCTGAAAATGCGGACTTTTTTGTGCTTCGTAATAAGAAAGAAAAAAATCATGGCATTTGTAGCACCTTACATTTCAGAAAGAAAATTTCTGTGATTATTAGTGGGGAAAAAATAGGAGTTACAGAATTTCCTTAAAAAGAAGGCTGTCAGAACCCATTAGATTTCCACATACAGAAGCAGACACACAGATGACAATCCCATTCTAAAGTTTCACTCTTTAATCTGACACCACATGAGCATATTAGGGTATTATGATGTTTTAGTCCTTTCTCTTGGCATTTGCAGTTCTTCTGATGATCCACCCACCTTCTCTTCCCCCAAGCCCCTAAGTACCAGCATTCTCATGGGTTTATAATCCAGTCTACTGTAGTGTAGTTAAATACATCTCACTGTTTTTAATTTCATAACAGTTTCTTTCGTAGTTCCAACGCTCCTATACTGACGGTGCTTCCTCTGTATTTCTCTGTGTTGCCCTGCACACTCTCTGTTCTTACTGATTTTACTCAGAGTTGATGCTCAGCATCTTTCAGAACACAATCTTATTTTATAGACATAGGCTCTAATGCTTCCTTAGGGCTTGTCTGGTTATTGCTGTGTTCTGTGGCTGCGATGAACACGCAGTGCTCACAGTCACTGATGTGGCACCACTGGGTCTCTCCTGCAGCCCCTGCAATCAGCAGCGAGAAGGGATGACAATAACCAAAGGAGAAGCAGCTTGTCACCCCCTTCCTCCCATGACACAGAACATCTGCTGAATCTGCTGGACTGTACATTAATTGGAATTAGCCCTTCAGCAGCTCTCGAAAGGAGACTACAGGTTTTACAATTTAACCAGACCTCCAATTATCTTTGCTGTGTCCAAAGTAGAACTGTATTACCCCAGATAGCCCAGTCTCTTGAGCTCAGGTTGTTCTGAGTTTAGGAACCTCTCCCAACTTTTGCAAATACAGCCTTTTTCAAAACAGCCAGAGTCCTATTTTTCCTAACCTTTATTCATTAAGCTGTTTGCACCACCCTGGGAGAGATCAGAGATGGCTTTGAGAGAATAAATTTCAATGGTAAGGGCAGCATTGTGCAGATTTGAGATGGAGAAGCACATTTTTGGGAACAAGAACTACACTGCATAATCTTGCTATCAATTATTCTTTCTGGTAGACCTGCAACATCATCTGTCAGGGAGAAAAGAAATCCATACATTATTCCAAGAAAGTGAGATATATTGTCACTGTTATGCTCACAACATAACTATAAGAAAACTATTTCATGACTGTCTATAGTCAAACATAAAATGCACGAGTAGAGTCTGGAAATGTTACGAAGAGCAATCAGTGAAAGACAAAATACTGAAAACCACCCATTTCCTACAGCCATATAAAGATATTATGAGCAAGACAAAGAGTACTAGAAACTATAAAAGTAGGGCATAAAAAGATATTTGAAACTGTTTTGTTTGCAACCCTGCACCCTTGAAATTTTTTTTTCTACGGCAACAAATGTTATCACACTCCAGGGCTTCAGTTTAAAACAAAGAAACAAAAACTTCAAACTGCACAATATTTATTTTGTTGCCTTAGATCTACAAGGTATATCAGAAAGCCACAAATTCCACAAGGAAATTGCAGTGTAAGTTAACATGGAGAGCTGAGAGGAACAGTAAGCACGATGTATGCTGAAATGAATCCTCACCAGTATTTGCTAGACTAAAGCAAGGTGTATTGAAAGAGGCCTCACTGTTGTTTCATTTCTTCCCCTGACAAAAATAATGAAGGTGATCTTCTCCACATTTATGGAATTATAAAGAATTGGTCTGGCTGGTGTCTTAGAATATTTAATCCCTTTACATCAGCAGAGGGATTCACTTGCAGAGAAAGCATGCAGCAGAGTGAATGCTGTAATCTTATTCTTTAAAAACACGGTTGGCACGGAAATTGTCCATTTTACTCAGGAGGATGCAATTACATTTCAGCTTTCATGTAAAGCTGCTTCACAAAATTGAAAAGCCTGCGCATGAACAGAAACAGAACAGCAGGGAAAAAACAAAGACTAGGCCTGGCTATGGATCATTTCTCCTTCGCCACATGGTTTGAGGGAAAAATAGCTGGCTGCACTGGGTGAAGACAATCTGCAGTAAGCAAGCTGGTACCAGCTCTGCTGACCTAATGGCAACAAGGAGTCTAGGAATGAAGAGTTCAGACTCCTGGGGAAAGCAGATAATGCAACCCCTCATGTCTGTAAGTAAAGACTTTATGAGCTACACGAGAGAAAGAAAAAACAACCACAGAAAAAAACCAACAAAAAATACAGAGAAATGGAAAGTCATTTTAGGTCTCAAGGGAGGAAGAAGAACCTTGAAGAAGAATTAGTCAACCCTAATCCAGATGCTGGGACTAAAACAGAGAAGTCCCACTCACTGCTTGCTCTGCCAAAGCCTTCAAGGGACAGCAACACAAATTGCCAGAAACGCTTTAACTGAACAGGTTCCTGTAAGGAAATGCCAGTGTGTTCATTTGGTTTAGGAATGTTAATAAGAAAAATAAACTTTCTGAGAGAGTGAAGGAGAAAAGAATTTCAAGGTGAAGTCTTTGCTCCTTCCTCCCAGCTGGATACAGCAACAGGAGGAAACTCATGCAGGAGGGGGTCTCAGGCACTTGCTTCAGGGTGCTGTCTTCCCAAAATGACAGTCTTTGGTCAAATGAAGGCAGTCCCACTTTTATCAGCAAAGCCAAAAAACTCCAAAACACTTTGAAAAAAGCATGTTTTCTGCCCATGCTAGAAGAGGAGCTATCATGAAACGGCTCCAAAATTCAAATAATCGCAAAGACATTTCTCATTCATCTCTGGCTGCATGATAATGAGCAAAAGGAAAGTTTAAATTCAGATACAAACTATAAATATAACTTTCAGGTCAGAAACTCTCATCTTAAGAAATTACGCTCTGATTATGGAAGGCTACAGTAAGTTAAGTAACATTTCTTAATCAGTGTTAGTTTCAATGTGAAAAGCAGCACATCAAGTCAGAAGAGACTGTTTCTACATCCACACAAATATGGCTTATATTGTGAGACATAACTGAGTGTAAATATTGATCCGTTAATTATCAAGGTGTTTACTGTGTAGTTTTAGATACTCTGATCAAAGGTTAAAAAACTCCTCTGAGGGACAGATGAGCATTTGGAAAAAATACAGTGATCACATTTTATTATAATTTCTCCGTGTTTTCTGAGTATCAAGTTGTTGGACAGAACAAAAAGTTCGAAGATCTTTTTGATAAATATCTTAAAAACGTCTAGTTGCTATCAATAACAAGATTAAATTTCTGTACCCTTGATATTTGGTATGCCTGCCAAGGAAGAGCAAAGTCATTACCAATAACATCTTTGTTATGTAACGTAGAGAAATTTAAGTCACCACTGACAGTTCAGTGAGGAGAACTACCAATAAAAAATCATATCACACATTCCTTAGCTTGCTCACATCTGTACCTTGATAAAGTATACACTGAGAAATAGACGTACCTGTCTGGTTTAATAATTTTGTATTTTTGGAGTAAAAATGAAAAAAGAGAAAGTGTGATAAGTCTACTGTGTGATCCAGAAGAAAGAACTGCAAAAGTTTCATCTCCTAATCCTTTGGTTCTATGCAACACTGCAGTGCTGAACTGAATCCACAATTTACAATGGAAACCCAAGATCTAGAGGGCAAGATGAGATCCATCTTGAGCTAAAATCCCCAGACCCCACACAGAAAAACAAATCTCAGAACTGACTGCTGCAAAGTACTGAAACACCCCAAATACAGGCACCCTTAGAGATCACTTTGCTTTTACCCAACTTTGGGAGTAAAGGCTGTTGTACAGTGTGGAGAAAGTCACCCCAGTCTTCACAAGCAATTTGGTGAGAGTTGCACTGGATATTGAGTGACCTGAGATGGGCTGCTTTCGAAACAGTTAAGACAACCTTTTATGTTTTCTCTAAAGTTAATACACATGCAACAGCAACTGCAGAGGTATGCTTATTTACTCAAGAAAAATATTTTAAATCAAAATAACTTTCTGCTAAACTAAGCCACTTCTAAGACATCAATGTAAAATGCTTTTGCATTATTTTCATTTCAGACAAAAATGCATTGCTCACTTAAATTCTTTTCTTATCTGGTTAGATTGCCTTCTATTGCACAGAAAACTGCATTTAGTTTCCTATATGTTGTGTTGATTTTATTTCGCCCCACTTTTCTATGCAATCATACTCAATTTCTATTTGAAGAGGCCAGAAAACCTGGCCAGAAAACCAACAATTTTTTCCACAGTCATAACATCATTCTCTTTCTTTAGAAAAGCTTATGAAACCTGTTTATTTTAGCATTTTCTCACAGGCAATGCTTACAAATCATTGTTTTCTAAGATTATTTTTTTGTTTCATTTTTCTGGAGACTCTTCAACTCATCTCTATCTGAAATTGCAGTATCCAAAACTTGTGTTAGATGACGTGTCAGCAATTTCAAATCAGGATAATTATGTCCTTTGTCTTTCATGCAATATTCCTCACCATAAACTGCAGAGTCACATTTGTCTTATTTTGCAATAGCTTCACATCGTCAACTCACTCTGGTTGTTTTTCCCCCTGAGCCTAAGTTTGTGTTCCAAATCCTGCTCTATCAAATCCAGCACAACTACAGGGTGGACAACGCATTCTTCACCTTCTACTTGCTAATATGGGGGAAAGAGGCCACTGACTTTCACACACAATCCGTGGAGTCAGGCACAGGCCTCAGCAAGATTCAAACTAGCTCAGTTACTGACCAAGGAGATTGCTGGCATCAACCCACTCCAAGTGGCACTGCAGAGACAGCCCAAGGGAATACTGGGACCAGCACCATACTTTACATTTCCTCTCTTTCCTCCAGACTGAAAGGTGGCTCCCTCAGCCACCTGGAATACTGCTTAGAATCCTCTCCCAAAGACAGGCACTGTTCCAGGAGGGTTAAAATCAAAAACCATAGTAGCCAAAACAGCAGGATCTCAGTATAACAGCTCCTCACCTAGATCACATTTGAAAAGGTGAGGCAAGGAGTCATTTCATCACAGAAAATATTTTTTCCCACGGGTTCTGGCTCACAGAACAACTTAACTTAGAGATGGCCTGTGCCCTCTGCCTTGCTAAAGCAACCTTAACTCTTTCTGGCTGAAGAGATATGACTGTGTTGAAAAGAACTGAAAAGTCTCAGTACCTAAAGAAGAATGAACATGGCTCTGAAAGCTCACAGCAGCTGACATAGGCTGGGGAACACTGCTGTGACAGCTTCAATATTTAACCAGAAAAGTATGGAACATGAATCTCAATTTCCTATGTAGTGTTTTGGTGTGGACTTTAGTTCCTGGAGTAATTAATGCCAAGAGAAACCCTTCTCACTCAGCGAACTAGGTGCTTACCTAGTTTCTTAACAAACAACTCGTATGTTTTCCAGACAGTAATCATTTGTGAGAATTTATTTTTAACATAAATTCTGCTGTAATATGAAAGTTCAACTGCTACTGATTGTCAGCTTTCCCTAGATTTAGGCAACAATGTATTTTGGGAGTATGACTCAGGAAAACATTCACATGACCAAGAAAAGCAGGTGGCCAGGACCTACCACATAGCATCAGCTTCATCAGAACATCCTCAGAGAAGGAAAAATAGCTCCTAGCTCTTTGGGGAGATGATCACAGGGTGGAAGAAAAAACTGTTCTAAGGTATAGGTTATAATTATTACAACAAATAAAGAAACTGCAGTCTTTTGCCTCAGCATCACAAAGAGATACATTAAAAAAAACCCACTATTCTTCTGATGAAAGTGTTTATATTGTGTTGTCAGTAAGTCCTGAAAAAACTCATTTACACAAGGGACCTCAGTCATAAGTTTAAATTATGCCTCTGCCAAAGAAACAGCTTACCTGGTTCTCCCTCAAAAGTATCTCACACAGCAGCACAGCTTATTTATTCCCCCAGTGTTTCAACTGCAGTAGGGGAGAGAAGTTGTTTGTTAGCCTGTTGAGAAGGGAGATGCCCAAGATCCCATAAAGCTCTCCCTATCTTATGCAGATTTATGCCCAGCACTGGGTCCTGTGGCTGCACAGGAGCAGGGGGTTGGCAGACATTGCATTAGGGTACCACAAGTTCCAGTGCGGCCAAAGCGCTGTGTTCTGCTGGGATCCCTTCATCTCCTTCACATGGATAAGAGGGATTTGTTATTCCTGCCATTCCCTTGCCCCATAACTTGTGCCCAAGTCAGCTGTTATAAAAGCTGGAGAGATTCGAGGTAAGTTTTTCATCTTTAGCCAGAGATTTGAGAAAGGGATTCTACCTCAGGATCCTCAAACCAGCACTCCAGGAACACTCCATAGGCAGTCCTGATTCACACTGATTCCTGGGAAGCATCTATCTTTAGGGACATGGGTTGTTCCTTTTAATTATAACCAGAAGTAATCTGGTACTTGGAACAGTGTGCATGCATGTGATTCAGCTCTGGTTTGAATTCCTGCTTGTGGGAAAAGGGATTGCACACCCAATCTTTGCCTTGAGCCCGGAAGAGATACCCGGAACAGATTTCCTACCTCAAGAATACCTAGCAGAAAGCATATTCTTGATGCAGTTAAATGACTATTTTTAACCAAAACTGCCTTCTGGATGGACTCTAGCTTATTTGATTATATGTTAATCAGAACTAAAGACAGATCTAAAACGAATAAAAATTTTCATCCGTCCACAAGGAGACTTGTGGCTTTATTTTACTTGGAAGCAGATCCCATCTGATCTGTCACTTAATTTAAAAAGTTTTCTAGATTTAGCTATCTTTCAAAGAAGCCCATGACTACAGAAACACTAATGATATCTTGTAAGTCACAAAGCATTAATTTACCATGAATCAAAAAAGAGTTTTTCTTGGGTATTCAGGATTTGGTTTGGGTTTTTTTTTTCCTTTTTTAGGTTAAGGTTCTGTTATCTTTTAAAGTTCAAGGATAAAGGACCATATCCTCCTCACCGAAAGTTACTTCCTTAGCATTCTCTTACAAATTCATCACAAAACCACCAAACATTTTTATTCCTTCTTTCGGTTAGGAAATGTTAACATGTAGCTGTAAGCAGCTGAGTGGAAATACATTAGCAGAGCTTTCCTGCAGTCCACATTATGACTGAGCTCAGATATTTACTCATATGAACTACACCACTCAGTGAGATTGTCAATAAGAGTTAATTATATAAAGGTTCCACTAGACAGTATGATAACAATTCTCAGAATAATTTTTTTTTTTTTTTTTGCAGATGATTTTGTTTTTTGAACCAGGAAAAAAATGCTTTAGCGGTAATAACATTTACTTTATTCAGTGGCTTTAAGAAATGATGGGCATGGTTCAGGTTTTATACAGAGTGCTGAATACTGGCTAGACTCTTACAATTATAATTTTTTTCTCTGCAAGCTGCTTTCAGTGACAGGTATCACATCATCATTCCACCTTGCAGAAAATGGGCTCTATTCTTTATGCATTCAAAAATAGTCAAATGATATAAACTTGGGGTTTTTTACTTATTGGCTGCTGATGCATAAAATGCAGGACCAGCTCCTATTGTGTTATTGTCTGGCTCCCATTAGCATGTTAATATAACTAACAAACTTCAGGGGTATACCCATTTTCAGGAGGTTCTTTTCTGATATCAAGCTTTCATTATCCTTAAGAATTTGGAAATTCCAGCATGTGAGGGGAGGATAGCAGGAAGAGTGCCTCTTACTCAGCATGACGACTCCATCAACTTTCATTGGACTATTTTCAACATTCAGGTTCAGGGTTAAATTCTGATTTATTGGTGTAGCATGCTACCTATGGCTCCCCTCCGAAGCAGGAAGGTCCTTCAAGGGTTTTTGTATATTTATTTGCAAGATCAGAGAGCTGGTGTTCAGGGATGGAAAGCCAGACAAAACTGCAGCATCCAAAGGGGAGATAAAAACCACCGACTGCAGAGACAGGACTTTAAATCCATGTGAGCAGTCAATAACAAAAACCACAAACCACAGACTTGGGAATTCAACAATTCTCCTCAAGCTCAATTCACTCTCAAGGCTGAATTATTCAGTACACTTCTTTTTTTTCTCCCGGTAGAGTTTGCAAAAGCTGTCAAGGAAGAGATTGTCAAATTAGAAGGCAAATCAGAAGAGATGTGTTTTCCTCCCTCTTTCTCAAGTTTTAAGGAAGCTTTTCTAAGATAGATTAAAATTGCATGTGACAAGCTACAGCACCCAGAGTACTCTCTATTAACAATGTGAACAGTATAAAGATCAAGAAAAAAGTGGTAATCTGCTATAAAGAGGTCATGAAAGTGGCCCATCATATCAAAGAGCTTGTATCCATGTTAAGCTGTTTACGGTCTTCTGGGCAGTATCTCCTACTTTGAGCTTGCAACTTCTCCTTAGGCAGTAAAGTTTTGTCCAATGGCAACATGGGGAAAAGAACAACTGAAAAAGAAAAAAAGAAACAAAAAATCCCACTGATGAGCTGCAGTCTTGTTTTTTCTCATAACCTTCATTCAGACAACTCATTCATTATCCACACCCCTTCAACTCACTCTGGAAAATGCAGCTGAGTCTCAGTTGTATCCGGACATTGGCTGTCACATGTATACTCCTAATCCTCTAGTACAGCACAGCTCCTAGTGACACTTGATGGCATCTCAGAGATTTGACACACTTTTCCTCTGCTCAGTGCAGGAGAGACACTTCGCTCTTCCTTCAGGACCTGCTGTGAGAAAGCTACCTGCCATCATTCAGAAAACCCCAAAATGACATTTTACTCCTTCTGACATGGGAACAGCTTACAGGCCTCCTGCAGAGGAAAGGACAAAGATCAGTACTATCCTAGCATTTAACACTGTTTTTATGCATTACGTTTCTAAAATCCGAACAGATGTCAATAAATGACATGTGATTTCAAATAAAAAGCCCTAAGATTTTATAAAAACCATAATGAAAATACACTACTATCCCTTCTTTCCTCAGAGTATGTAATTCTGATCTCCACATCTTCAAATGACTCCATATTATTACCTGTACCCAAGAACAGCTATTTTTTCATGTTAACATCATCAAAGTGATGATACCACCTTCCCTTTAGTTAGCACTAACCTGTTTCCATATGACCTCTAGAAGTCAATGATGAGAGAAAGCCCACAGGCACATACCTATTTTCTAACTACCCTCCCCTTAAAAGCATTCCTAAAATCTGTGGAGAGTAACTAACTCATCTCAAGAATGACACTGCTCAGAAAACCATCATCTCAAAAAAAAACCCCTCACTTGTAGCTACTCAGATTTCCATTTCCTGTACATTTACCTAAGCATTTTCTACTTTTCAGCAGCAGAAAAAGATATATCCATTAGGAACAGAAGGGTAACTGTATATATGAGGGAGAATGAGGCAGAAAGTGGCACAGCCAATAACAGCAGGGTTTTTGATAGATGTATCACTCTTTGAGCCTACGACGGCATTTCCCTTCTCCAGCCTGGACTGCAGGTGACTGCCTTTGGTGAAATGGCCTCCTTTAACCACAGCAATATTCTTCTTGTTCTCCATCTTTTGGTTCTCCTCCTTAATTACAGATTCTCACACCTTGATTTTTTAGGGTAAAAAAAACCTTGTTATTTCTGTTGCATTAGTAACTTAGTTGCTCTATGTGTTTTCTTGATTTCCTGAAATACCCCTGGCTTCCCTTCTTCCCTTTTGTTAAAGAAGAAGGTACTCCCATGATGAGCTGTGCCCAAATGGGCAAATCTAAGTCAAGAATTATAAATACTCAACACAAATACTTGATAAGTTCTGGTTGCAGCATAGCCATAATAAAAATTCTGATGCAAGCTGCCTTACTTTCTTCCAAAAATGCATTTTTTTTTCATGAATGCTTCAGCTTTGAAGGTGACTTCATTGCCAGCAATCCTTGTGTTGCTGCCAGAACACTGGGGAAAAGCTTTATTTCATGAAAAGAAAGACGAACGTGTCAACTGATGATGACAGAACTGTTGTAGGTCAAACAGTTAAACTTATTCTGACTCCGTGTGTAGCAGGCTTGGGGATTTTTTTCTAACTTCTGAGTACACGGTATTGTGTGAGGGCAGCTCTGAGCCAAACAGAAAAAGAAATGGACTTATTGTGATCAGTACAAATTGTAAGTCTGAGGACAAGGTTAATAAGAGCATCCCACTGCATCATGCAATGACCTTCTAGGACCAAAGTTAATTAGTGCAGCATTCATTAGGGATCTCAAACGTAACATGGTCCTCTCAACCAGGAAAATCTGCAGTGGACACAGGAGTAAGCTCATCACAACTAGGAGTGCCTGCAAGAAGACAAACATGCAGTGGTAACAAAATGGCAGATATAACCTGGTTCTCCCAAACAGGCTCAGGAAGGAAACGTTGCACTTGCTTTGAGACACAGCTGGTTACATTTACTGCTGTTACCTCCAGAGACATCAGCATTTGCTCACACAGTGCTCTTAGAGCTTCGGAAAATAGATGCCTTCGTTTACTAGCGGTGATGTCCAAATAGCTTCATGGTCTCTCCTCCACCAGACTGAAAAACTTCCATCTCCAAGCACCTGTATTACAAACATCTCAGCACGTTCAAATTGCTGCTATTTAAAAAAAAAAAAAGCAAGATATTTCAGTTACAGGAGAAGGATAAAGAAATCACCGCTTCATCACCAGGCTGTCCAGAGTTCACTCTGCAGCAAGCCTGAATCCCGAGCTAGCAATGAGCTCGTGGTCCCGCAGGATAAAAACCACACTCTGGTAAATGCATTAATATCACTTTGCAGTTGATATATTTGTCTGTCCTGGACAGAGGGCAAGTTGTAGAACAGCACAACCATCTTGGTCAGGGCCAAACTACCAAAATACAGCCAAATAATATATAAAATCATATAAAAATTATAGGCAAATATAATAGGCAGTAATTCAAAATCTGGTCACACATGACCACTGGACTTTGGCTGTATTTTACAGATGTCTCTGTCAGTGGTCTTTGATAGCTCCTCTGTCCTGCCTCCTCTTTGGCATACCACCAGCATTAGCCTGAACTTCATTTTGTGTTACAAAGTTTCTGTCTCTAGAGAATTTACATACATTCGAATAATTTGATAGCCCTCTTGAACCTGTTTTTCCCCTAGAAGGCATTCTGGTATCTGTAGTTCTACCAAGTTCTTTAAAATTTGCCCCTTCTTCACTGCAGCAGGTAAAGCTGCAGGAATGCTGAAGCCTCATCCTTCATTTCAGAGAAAGAGCTCTGACTGACAGTACCTCTTAAGAATTGTCTTTCTCCCTGCATGCTTGGAGAAACAAACAAATCACATTGGTTTTTCCAGCACCAAGATGAATATTTGTGTGGCATTTATTGAGACTAGTAGAGAGTTTCACATGATTAGATGCAAAAACATATACTGATGTCATCAAAACCTCTGTCCCTCAAAAATATGATTACAATGCTAACAACTGTAACAGCTACATAATATTTTATTATCTATTATTAATTCTTAACAACAAGCCAGCATGATTGAGTCACCTGATCACTGGTGGAAAGATGCCTGGCTTATACAACCATGTTTTACAGATACCATTTTTCTATTAAAAAGGGAGGGTGAAGGGGAGGAATGCCTTTCAGACATAAGCAATGTTGCCAAAGCACTAGGAGGCAAGTTATACTAGTAAACAACTTTTCTCATTAATATCCTCTCCTTTCCCAGAATGCATCTTATTTCCATGATATACTTTTTTCTTTAAGAAGAAAAAAAGCTTCTACTAGAAGATGATGCTATTTCTAGAACCGTTATCAGCAGTTTTTAAACAGTAGGCTGAACATCCACACCAGTCTGAACTTTCTGAGCTCATCGTGGCCTCTGATATTTGCTTAAACTATTATAAAAGGGAGAGAGAGAGAGAAAAAAATGAAGTTAAATGGAGCAGCCAGTTCTCAGCTTTTCCCCTCATGACACCCACCAGCCTCCCAGCCTACAAACCCAGAAAGCGAAGCAGCACCTTACGAATCTCCTACTTGTCAGGATAAACATGCCTAATGGCAGACATCTCCTCAGCCCCCACCTCCTCTCCTGCCCTCCCCTCCAGCTATGGCTTGGTCTCAGGTGCCTGAGGTTTCTCAGCCGTGCTTTAACTCTGTCTAACCCGTCAACCACCCGGGGCCAAAATATGAATCTGCTGAACGAAGATCGCCGCTCCGCCCTGGGTACATCTCTAACATTCTCCCCTCCCCGGGCTCCCGGCTGCGAGGGCGCGCGTTCCGGATAGCGAGGCATTTGCGCTCAGTTAGCCGAGGAACGGGATCGCTTCCGAGCACGAGCGGGCACTGAGGCACAAGGGCACCCGGC